>JAAAWM010011174.1:0-65649 GCA_036873465.1 Thinopyrum obtusiflorum
GGTGCATTAAAATACTTTATAAAAATGTGGTTTCAACATGACAAACATCTAGAGAATATTTGCCCCACTTCGAACAATTTTGTTTTCATGTTTTGACAAAACTGAAATTTGACTTTTATTTTGAGTTTGAATTTGAATATGATTTGGATTAACACGAGGTTAGCAATAGTAACAGTGATGACATGGCATCATTAGCGTGGGATTACTGTAGCTTAACTACCGGGGTGTTACATCAGGGCACTCTGCCTCATTCTCCGCCTCCTCCGACGCACCAGGGCACTCCGCCTCCACCTTCGCCTCCTCCGACATGTCAGGGCACTCCACAACGGCGGAAGAGAGACGGCGCCGCTCCGGCGGCTAGCAGTACAAGAAGCGGGAAGAAATTCTAATACGGTCCAAGCCTCAAGCCTCTGGAAAAGTTATCATATGAGAGGACCGACGAGGAAAACGCGGAAATCAGTGCTGCCAAAGTGGAGGCCCATTTTGCACGGAAACCTCCACCTCCGAAGGAAACAATAGATCAGGTGAAAGTGAAGCGCACTCTACGTACCCTTAAGCGACCACCACCGTCTCCGCCACAATCCAACTATGAGCGCATTATTGAAAGGACATATAAGGAAGCGCAGCGGTCGGGAAGTACTTGCAGTGCTGCAAGAGTAGCAAAACGAAGAAGTGGAAAAACAATTCCCTAGCTCGGCGAACAGGCGAAACAATCGTGCCCCCCGCTCAAGGTGTCTAGCGATATCATCGCTAATCATCCGGGGCTACTGTCCGGTACCAATCTTGGTGTTTACCTGGGCGATGATGTACAGTTTGAAACGTTAGAGACAGTAGAGATCTTCAGATTTGAGCACGGGAAGCCTCTCGTCAAACCTAATCATCCTCCTCTAACAACGATGATGCGAAGATTGCATAAATGGTACATGGATACCTGCAGCAAGAGTGGGGGCGACTGTATGTTGCTAAGAATTAAAGAGCAGCACGACCTCATTCGAGTTGAGGTGATGCCTGTTGAATTTGTGGAGTTATTTCAGTTATTTAATCAAGAGGCCCTCGACAAACAACTCATGACTTGCTACTGTCTATAAGTATTACTTCTGTAATTAAGTCTCTAGCTCAGCTCGTTCATTGCATGTATATATAATTATCCTCACTATATTATGCAGATTGAAGATTGTCGAATGCAAGGAAAGACAAATCTATGACATTGGGTTCATTAGCCCAAATACCGTAAATGAATGGACGGTAAAAAAGAGAGTCGAAGAAACTGAGGAAAACTTGCTACAATCGTTCCTTCGACATCAAAACAAAGGGAAAATACTCTTTCCTTACAACTTCAAGTGAATGTTACTGTCTTGTGCATATTCGGTTTCGCTTACTCGAGGTTCAGTAATGTAATTGATGAGTTATGCGTGTGCAGCTTCCACTTTATTCTGCTATCCATTAAGCTTGACGGGGGAGTAGTAACTGTCTTAGACTCGAGATGGAAAGATCCCCAGGATTATGCGGACATGACTGCAATGCTCCAGAAGTAAGTTCAATCATTATCGCACCATATCGGCAACTTTCGTTCATTTCCTGATATCAAGTAATCATTTTCTTTGCCTGGCAGGGTTTGGAAAAAGTTCACTGGAATGGTTCCGGGTCTGTCGAAGGAGCTGCGATTTACACACACCAAAGTAAGTAGTACTAGCTAGTTCCACGCATCTCTCATTGATTCTAGTTTCATCAATACCATTTATCATGCTTGATTATCAGTTTGATTGAACTCTATTCTCGTAAAGTGCTACTGGCAGGAAGGCGGGAATCATTTATGTGGATACTATGTTTGCGAGTTCATGCGTAGCTCGACCTCTAAGCGGGGCTACTCCGACAAAGAATACGAAGTACATAAACAATATTCACAATATTATTTTATTACCATCAATTGTGTTGAGTTTCATTCATATATATGTATTGACCCCCTTCTTTAAATTACATGTGGCAGATGCGGGATGAACTCCTACCACATGATCACATATGAGCAATTCAAGAGGAATTGGCGGGATTCTTTCTTGACCACATCATACCTGAAAAGGGAGAATACCATATGGAAATTGAAGCTGATTTTCGGTAGATGATGTCAGGGATCGTAAGAGATGCTGTTATATTGTATATATGTAGTAGCGTCGAATAGATATACGAAAACTTGTTGTTTGACCAAGCACGGAGAAAGAAAGGTCACTTCTCTCTGTATATATATGTTCGATCTTATGTAATTAATGGTTCCTTAATTTGCTTACTAGCTAGTGTCAAGTTCTCTCTATATGTATAGCTACCGTTGACCAAGCACGGAGAAAGAGAGGTCACTTCTCTCTATATGTAGTAGCTATAGCTAACACAATATGAAACCCCTAATTAAACCATCCAAAACCCCTAATAAACCCCCCTTTCAAAAAAAAAACCAGTGCCTGCGAGCTGCTGACGCGTGGCTTCCCTTTAGTCCCAGTTGGTGTTACCAACCGGGACCAAAGGTCCTCCTCCCTGGGCGCCCCACAGTGGCCACATGGACCACCTTTGGTCCCGGTTCGTAAGCCAACCGGGACTAAAGGTTTTGGGCATTAGTCCTGTTTGTTTTGTCCCGGTTCTAGAACCAGGACTAAAGGCCCTCTAGAACCGGGAGTAATGCCCTGTTTTCTACTAGTGAGTTCCAGAATTCCTAGAGAATGGAGAGAGCTACCGAGGGCGGGATGTTGTGGTCGAGGCCATCCGGCGAGCTGATGTCCCATATTTGGTCGATGGAGATGAGAGTCATGAGCCCCAAGTCTTGCCAAACTTGAGCAGCATCCGAGCAAAGGATAAACATGTGGACCGTGTCTTCATAGTGCGCAACGCATCTTGGACAGGAGCTATTCGGCGCAATGTTCTTGTGGAAAAGATTGGCCTTGGAATTAAGCCTATCTTTGAAAAGAAACCATCCGAAGATTTTGATCCTTATGGCACCTTGGAGTTCCAAATGAGAGAGGCATTGAAGTCTTGAACATCCTCATCAGAGAGCAAGCTATAGGCATTCTTTGAAGAGAAGGATGGCCCATTGTTGAGAAACCTTTCGTTGTTGGTGTACTTGGGGATGAAATCCTGCAACAAAGACAACACAACATCCAACTCTAACTAGGCAACATTAGAGCATCTCTAACCGATCTCCTAAAAACCTATAACTCCTTATTTTCCCCCTCTAACCGCATGTGGCGCACCCCGAACTTGACCGTGCACTAATCATACACGCAGCATGCCCGATCAAGATCAGAGACTCACGGTAGGATATCACAACACAACTCTAAGACACAAATTTAAGTTCAAAGCTTTATATTACAATAGGGGTCACGAAGACCTGGGGATACATCGGTTAAAATACAAATAAGTCTGGGTGCAGACATATCAAACAAGGGGTTGCCTTAAGAAGGCATAAACAAACAGCGACACTAATCGAAAGAGGCAAGGCCTCCTGCCTGGGACCTCTGAACTACTCATGGTCATCATCGAACTCCACATAGTAGTAGCCAAACTCTGAATCCTCTTGCTCCTAGGCTCCATCACCTAAACACAGCAACCGGGTAGAGGAAAAGAATAGCAAAGCGACCGTGAGTACTCATCCAAAGTATTCGCAAGACTTACATCAGAACTATGCTAAGTATGCATCGGTATTAAAGGAATGGGTATGTCTGCGGACTATACTACAGAAATGCCAGAGTAGAGGGGGAGAAGCCTATCTTAACGAAGACTAGCATCTTGCAGCATCAGAAGAGAGTAGCGTATTATATAATATTAGGCTATAAGTAATCACATATAGTAACATGTATATATCAGCAATACCCTGAGATCCTTCCTCGACTACCCAACGAGAAAGCGATCTCGGAGCGGTTATAACAGTTAAGTATTACATTAGTATCCGGTTATAGTTGTCAAAGATCAGGATACAACTCCAAGCGTCCTGTTACCGTGGACACGGCTATTCGAATAGATTTGTCTTCCCTGCAGGGGTGCACCACAGTGCCCAACATGCTTGATTACGTCTGGCCGGACACACTTTCTGGGTAATGCCCAGCCTCGGATAACCAACACACCGTAGTCCTACCTAGACTCCACAGAGAGGTCAACACGCCAGTCTAAATCCTAAGCATGAAGGGGTCATGGGCCAATCGCCCTAAGCACTCCTGCACGTTGCGAATGCGGCCGGGACCAAGCGCGCCTCTGTATACACAAGTAGGTGTAACCAGCTCACCCTGGCGTGCGCCACTCAATTGTGATGTCTGACCGAGCTTTCGGGAGAATGTACGACGCCGAGGACCCCATAACCGTTATCCCGCGTGGTGGTTAGTGCGTATAAGCCAGTGGCCAACTCAAATCAAATAACCAAATCCGTTAGTGTATTATTAGTAGCTCAGAGACACGACCAGGGAACAGACCCACCTCTCACTGGATGGTCTCCACCTGCCCTGATGATCCGACTAAGAGGATCACTCGCGGGTACCCTTGGGGCCGACCCATCTTTTCATCAAGGGTGAATTCTGAGGAACCACCCTCAGTAAGTTCATGCTTGATATACTGCATGACAGAGTCATCATCGAGGGTGAAATATGAGGAACCACCCTCAGTAAGATCACACTTGATGTGCTGCACTGCAGAGCCATCATCGAGGGTGAAATATGAGGAACCACCCTCAGTAAGATCACGCTTGATGTGCTGCACTGCAGAGTCATACAACTGCATGGTCCTAATGGTGTGTTCATGTTTTGATACAACGATCAAGGTGTTTGGATAACCCTGATAATATAGCATGGAAACACGAACAAGGGGGTAGGGCCAGCTGATGAAACTTTAGCATAACTAAACTAAGCGTCATAGGATAACAGGTAATGTATCAACAGTAGATTACCAAAAAGCAGGCTATGCATCAGAATAGGAGCTACCAGAATATTAACAGTAGCAAAATCTAATGCAAGAATAAGCGAGAAGGAATGGGTGATATCTGAATGATCAAGGGGGTTTGCTTGCCTGGAAGCTCTGCAGAAGAAAAGGACGGATCATCGGCGGCGTAGTCGATCACAGGGGCATCGGCAGTGGTCTCAGGATCTACCGGAGAAGAAGGAGGGGGAAAGAAACAAATAAATTATGCTAGGGGTGCTCTAATGCATTACTACGCATTTTAAAAGAAGAGGGAAAATATCTGGTAATATTTTTAGATATTTTCCCAGCTCCAGGTATTTTCTTCGGTATTGATCTGTATGTGAAAGTTCAATGTTCATTATATTAAAGGTGTGTGACAAATATGTGGATGGCATATTCAGATTCTTCATATTTTTCTGATCATTTTTCATATATAAATTATTTTTATCCGAGTTACGGATTATTTTATATGATTTTTCAAAGTTTTATTAATATTCTAGAATTTCTGGGTTTATTTTAATTTTGAAATCCATTTAATATTAATTGCTATGGGTACACAGAAGTGTACCCAGAGATGTGCATGTGAGGCTGACAGTGGGGTCCAGTTGACTGCCTAGTCAGCAGTCAACGTGGACCAGTTGACTGGTCAATGGGCCCAGGAGGACCCACATGTCATTGACTGGGTGCTGCCCAGTCAGTGACTGTTAACTTTAAAAGCATATTAATTTAGCTAATTAGGTTCAATTAGGAGGTGTGGCCACCTTGTCAGTGACTTAGGCCTCAGTTAGATTTAATTAATCGCTACAGTAAAAGGGCCCACTTGCCGGTGTCTGTTAGGGGTCTAGTTAGTGTCTAATTAGCGTGCTAATGATGGGGCCCCACCGGTCAGTGGCACAGGGGCGGTGGCGTGCCGACGTTTAGCCGCTGGTGGCCAAAAACACGGCGGAGCGCTCGGGCATGCGTCGGGATTTGGCTACGGATGCCCATTTGACACGCGCGAGGGTGCGTTCGAACGCGGGCGTTAAGCCGCATCGATCTGTGGTGGTGGCAGCAGCTGGGGTGGAAGGAAATGGCGCCGGCGATGAGCTAATGCGGCGGTGGTTTCAGGCGAGCTCGGTTTTGAGCATACAGGGCACGGGGAGAAGAGCTGGCGGTTGCTATGGCTTCCTCGAGGTGCGCTAAACATGACAACATGGTCGCCCGGCTTTGAGAATGATGACTGCGATGACAGCAAGCACGGCGGCGGAGCTTAGCTTCGGCCATGGCGGGCAACGGTGACAGAGGAAGAGCGCGGCGACAGGGAGAGAGGGGAAATGCTCGGGGGCTCACAATGAGGTCGACGAGTAGAGCGGTTGGCTTGGGGGAGGCCTGATGATGACGAATCATGGCGGCGATCCACGGCGGCCGAAGGTGGAAGACGACAATGCAAGCATCGATGCAGGGGTGCTGAGCTCGAGACCGGGAGCGTAGTCGAAGCGGCGGAGCTCCAGGACACGGTGGTTGGGCGCGGGGACGATGGTGGTTACGCGGGTGGCAAGGCGACGGCAGTGGCTACCATGGTGGAGGAGGATGGAGCAGCGCGAGGAGAGTGCGGGAAAGATCTTGCGTGTGTCCCCGAGGCTCGCAGTGGTGTTCTTATCCTCTCCACGGCGATTGTAGCGATGCGGGCAACGAGCTAGCTCAGCGGGGACGACAAACTGGCTCAGACGCGCGCACGACAGGTGGAGGAGGGAGGTTAGGGACGACACGGCTAGCTAGGCTGGGCCGGCTCCTGTAGCGAGCAGGCCTAAGTGCACAGTCGCTTTTCTCCTTTTTCTTTTATCTTTTCTGTTTTCCAAATTAGCCACTGTTTTGCATTTCTTTTTAGGACTAATTGAATTTTGTTAAATGTGAGACTTGTCACAAAAATACTTGGCAACATTATGGAGCTGTCCACAAAGTTTGGGGGCATTTTGAATTCATTTAATTTATGTTTGCGTTTAAATGGGCTGAATATGTGCTGCTGTTCCACTGTTTTAGTATCCAGGGGCATTTTGGTAATTTTGGTGATGTTGTTTTCCTTAACATAATTACTTATGGGTTATTTACAATATTATGAACAATTTTGTTGTTCTGTTTAATGAGGTTTTTGTTTGTCTTGTTATTTGAATTTTGAATTTGAATTTGTTTTGAAACCAAGTGACAAGTGGCATTGCAAAACTTGCTGACTTGGCATTGACTAGTAGAGCAACACTGGCATCATTACATGGGGGTGTTACAACTCTCCTCCTCTAAAAGAAAATCTCGTCCCGAGATTTAAGAAATAGAGGGAAACAGAGAGGGGTATTCATCACGAAGATGATCTTCGCGTTCCCAAGTGGCTTCTTCTTCAGAATGATTCGACCACTGAACCTTTAGGAACTTGATGGCCTTCTGACGTGTGCGACATTCAGCTTGATCAAGAATGCGGACCGGGTACTCTTTGTAAGAGAGGGCATCTTGCAGTTCAAGCATTTCATGATCCACTGGTCGGATAGGATCCTTGAAGCAGCGGCGGAGTTGCGACACATGGAAGACATCGTGGACCTGAGAAAGGTTCGATGGCAATTCCAATTGATATGCCACTTCTCCACGTCTCGCGAGAATGCGGAATGGTCCAATGTAGCGAGGAGCTAGCTTGCCCTTAATTCCAAAGCGGTGGGTGCCCTTCATCGGGGTGACACGAAGGTAAGCTTGTTCGCCTGGTTGATAGACCATTTCTTTGTGATGGTGGTCATAATTGCTTTTCTGATGAGATTGAGCTATTTTCAAATGTTCGCAAACAATACAGACTTGTTCTTCAGTGTGTTCAATAATATCCAGACCGAAGAGTGGTCGTTCCCCAGTTTCTAACCAATTCAGAGGAGTTCGACACTTACGTCCATACAATACTTTGAAGGGTGCCATCTTCAAGCCAGCCTGATAGCTATTGTTGTACGAGAATTCAGCATACAAGAGAGATTCCTCCCATTTCTTGCCAAATGAGATTACACAGGCTCGAAGCATATCTTCAAGTACTTGATTGACTCGTTCAACTTGACCACTAGACTGGGGGTGAAAAGCAGTGCTAAAGGACAGATGAGTTCCCATAGCTTCTTGAAAACTTTCCCAGAACCTTGAGGTGAAGAGGCTGCCACGATCTGAACTGGTCTCCAATGGAACACCGTGGAGTGACACAATTCTAGAAACATACAAGTCTGCTAACTGACTAGCAATGACGGTTTCCTTGATGGACAGAAAATGTGCAACCTTGGAGAACCGGTCGATGATGACAAGAATAGCATCATGACCCTTCCGCGATCTGGGAAAACCAGTGATGAAGTCCATTTCAACTTTGTCCCATTTCCATTCAGGAATAACAAGTGGTTGCAGAGTTCCAGTAGGTCTTTGATGTTCTGCTTTAATGCGACGGCAAACATCACACTCAGCAACAAATTGAGGAATGTCTTGCTTCATGTAAGACCACCAGAATCTCTGACGAATGTCTTGGTACATTTTTGTACTACCGGGATGAATCGAGAGAGGCGTATCATGCGCTTCTTTCATAACATCCTCTTGCATGCCCTTGAACTTAGGTACCACAAGGCAATCCTTGAAGAACAAGGTTCCATCATTATCAAGAGACAAGTCTGAGGGCTTTCCAGTTGCAAAATATCGCTTAATCTTGTCAACTTCAGTGTCATACTTCTGCATATTCTTGATGGATTGCTCGAGAGTTGGTTCAACGACCAAAGTATTTAAATACCCCTGAGGAACAACCTCGATGTTCAACTTTCGAAGCTCTTCATAAAGAAGGGGTTGCTGTAGCTGCACTACAAGTTCACAACAGTAGGATTTGCTGCTCAAGGCATCAGCCATTACATTAGCCTTGCCAGGGGTATATGAAATCCCACAATCATAGTCTGTAATTGCCTCCATTCATCTTTGTTGACGGAGGTTCAAATCTGGTTGAGTAAACAGATACTTCAGACTTTGATGGTCAGTGTAGATCTCGCAACGATTACCGAGGAGGTAATGTCGCCATAACTTCAGAGCATAGATAACTGCTGCAAGTTCGAGATCATGCATTGGATAATTCTCTTCATGCGAATGCAACTGTCGAGAGCCATCAGCAATCACCTTACGCTCTTGCATCAGGATACAGCCCAATCCTTCATGGGATGCGTCGCAATAAATCACGAAGTTCTTGTGCGTATCCGGGGGAGCAAGCACTGGGGCAGAAGTCAATTTTTCCTTCAGCGTCTGGAAGCTTTCCTGACATTGAGGTGTCCACTCAAATTTCTTGTCTTTGTGAAGCAGGTCAGTCATTGGTTTAGCAATCTTTGAGAAGTTCTCGACAAAACGACGGTATTACCTGGCGAGTCCAAGGAAGCTTCTGACTTGCTTAACATTCTATGGAGGAGTCCATTCAAGAATAGCCTAAACTCATTCTAGGTTAACAGCAATACCATCTTTGGAAATCACGTGGCCTAGGTAGGTCACTTCAGATAACCAGAGTTCACACTTGGAATATTTGGCATATAGCTGATGCTCTCGAAGTTTCTCCAGTACAAGACAAAGATGTTCGGCATGTTCTTCTTCATTCTTGGAATATACAAGGATATCATCCAGATAAACCATGACAAATTTGTTGAGGTATTCCATGAAGATGTAGTTCATCAATCGAGAGAAAGTGGTTGGAGCATTGGTTAAGCCAAAGGACATGACGGTGTACTCGTATGAACCATAGCGAGTAACGAAAGTTGTTTTCGGAATGTCCTCTTCACGAACTCTGATCTAGTGGTATCACTGTCTTGCATGGGTAAAGAACGTACTGAGGATGTATCCCTGTTCTGATAGTGGGCATACTGCGTCAGAGCATCGTAAAGACGTGCACGAGTGGCGTACAACTCGACTCAAAGAGCTCGGGCAGTGCGATCCAGAGCCTCAGTATACTGGATCAAGATCTGCGGGTCATAATGACGTTGCAAGTAAGGGGTATAAATACCAGCGTAGTATCCACCCATACCTTCATCAGAGGCATACGGGATGTATCGGAACTCAGAATCATCCAAGTGAAGATGGTCTCCATGAAGACGTGCGATAGCAGCATAGGCAGCGTCATGAAGTGCCATGTCAACAGTCACGCCGACACCATGTGCGGTGTGTAACACAGTGGTGGAGTTCGCCTCTCGATCGTAGATATGAACAACGACATGGTACTGCTCCTGGTTGAACTCATGGAAGTCCTCATAAATAGAGTACTCGGGGTGCCAACGATATCCCAATCTAGACAAGAGGTTGGCCAGAATAGCAGGGAATCCGATCACACCAGCAGCCATAGTCTGACGTACGAGCTACATTGCGGGACGCATCTGAACCAAAGGAGGTTTCAAAGGTGTCAAATGACAGTGATCAAATCATGCATTCAAAGGAATAACTGCAGATAATCAGATCTCTGGATGGATGGGATCACGAGAACCTAGAATTAGAGTTAGCAAAATCTTTAACCCGAAGAGAAGAGAAATCAAAATCCCAGAGTAAAGATGCGGAATAAAAGATCCTAATCCCATCCATTTTTTATGTGGGCCCATAAGCCACACAACACTATTAGTAGTTCAAAAATAGTTTTTCAAATACTAGACTCAACTTCGGCCAAGGAGTTGGAAGGGGTTCCTATAGGCAGTCGGCTCTGATACCAGCTTGTGGCGCCCTTGAAATTGACCGTGCTCTAATCATACACGCAGCATGCACGATCAAGATCAGAGACTCACGGTAGGATATCACAACACAACTCTAAGACACAAATTTAAGTTCAAAACTTTATATTACAATAGGGGTCACGAAGACCCGAGGATACATCAGTTCAAATACAAATAAGCCTGGGTACAGACATATCAAACAAGGAGTTGCCTTAAGAAGGCATAAACAAACAGCGACAATAATCAAAATAGGCCAGGCCTCCTGCCTGGGACCTCTGAACTACTCCCGGTCATCATCGAACTCCACATAGTAGTAGCCAAACTCGAAATCCTCTGGCTCCTGGCCTCCATCACCTGAACACAGCAACCGGGTAGAGGAAAAGAATAACAAAGCGACCGTGAGTACTCATCCAAAGTACTCGCAAGACTTACATCAGAACTTTGCTAAGTATGCATCGGTATCAAAGGAATGGGTATGTCTGTGGAGTATACTGCAGAAATGCCAGAGTAGAGGGGGAGAATAAATTCGATCATTAAAAGTAGGTGGACTAAAAAGATCATCTTCATTATGTATAGCATCCCCAAGCTTAGGATAAACATTATTTTCAGCAAATAAATTCTCAATCATGTCCTACTCATCAAACATAGCATCCCCAAGCTTGTGGTTTTGCATATCATTAACATAATCATTCTTATCATTAATAGCACGAATATCACCAATAGCATAACAAACATTATTATCATATTCTTCCAAGAAGGTGCCAAAAAGATTTTCAAGATCATACGAGACATCATTATCTTCCCAATCATAATTATCACAACAAGTAATAGGCATCACGAAATCATCCTCAATATTATCATCTTCCACAATTATATTTGATTCATTCTCATGAGGCACAACAATAATAGGAGCAACGTTACTTGGGAGAGATACCTATTTACCTCTACTTTTCCTTCTTTTCTTCTTCTTCTTCTCCACATTATGTGTGGGTTTAATCAATTTTTTTGAGCTTCTTATTGAAGAGATTGGTTGAATAGGAAGCTCCTCCTCGTTACCTGATTCATAATGAGAAACAATAGGAGGGCATTGGGAAATCTTTACCCTTCTGTTAGTCTCCCGTTTATATTCTATTGATTTTCCTGTTTTTCTATAATTGACTATATAAGCATTCTCATTGCAATTTACCACACAAAACATATAAATTTCCTGTAAGTTACATTCAGCATGGTCTGTGAAAATGAATGCTTCGAACCAACTATTTTTATGTGACAACTCTTCACACCCCAAAAATAGACAAAGTTCATTATAAAGTTCAAGGGTGGTCAAGTTATCACAATTTTTTGACACAATTCGATCATGAAAAAGCTTGCATTGGAAATTAAGATGTCCAACTTTATTGCAAAGTTCACAAGTAATGGGATAAAGAGAACATAATTTTGTAGCAAAATCATCTATCACTTTAAGCCACCAATTGGTTCTATCATGTTTATGCTTCTTACAAAATCTATCATCCCTAAATTGCATGTCTTCACAAAGTTTATGCACTCCACAAAAATTGACATGCTTATAATAAACCTTTTTATCATGACTAGTGCAATCATCATTAGCATTATGGATATTCATAGAATGCACACTAACAACATTGCAATCATGATTATCATTCAAAGATTTTATGGCATACATTTTATTGAATTCTTCTTCTAACACTTTGGCACAATTTTCCAATCCATCATTTTCAAGAAAGACATTATAAAGACGAAGAATGTGAGGCAACCTTAATTCCATTTTTTTGTAGTTTTATTTTATAAACCAAACTAGTGATAAAACAAGAAACTAAAAGATTCAATTGCAAGATCTAAAGATATACCTTTAAGCACTCACCTCCCCGGCAACGGCGCCAGAAAATAGCTTGATGTCTACTACACAACTTTTATTCTTGTAGACTCTGTTGTGCCTCCAAGCGCAGAGTTTTGTAGGACAGCGGCAAATTTTTCCTCAAGTGGATGACATATGGTTTATCAATCCGTGGGAGGTGTAGGATGAAGATGGTCTCTATCAAACAACCCTGCAATCAAATAAAAGAAATCTCTTGTGTCCCCAACACACCCAATACAATGGTAAATTGTATAGGTGCACTAGTTCGGCGAAGAGATGGTGATACAAGTGTAGTATGGATAGTAAATATAGATTTATGTAATCTGAAATAATAAAAACAGCAAGGTAGCAAGTAACAAAAGTGAACAAAAACGGTATTGCAATGCTTGAAAACAAGGCCTAGGGTTCATACTTTCATTTGTGCAATCTCTCAACAGTGCTAACATAATTGAATCATATAACAATCCCTCATGTGCGATAAAGAATCACTCCAAAGTTCATAGCGATAACGGAGAACATAAGAAGAAATTGTTGTAGGGTATGAAACCACCTCAAAGTTATCCTTTCCGATCAATCTATTGAGCCATCCCTATAGGTGTCACAAACAGCCCTAGAGTTCTTACTAGAATAACATCATATGACACGCATCAATCAACTCTAATGTCACCTAGATACTCCAATGTCACCACAAGTATCCGTGAGTTGACTATTCGATATGCATCAAACAATTTCAGATTCATCATATTCAATCCAACACAAAGAACTTCAAAGAGTGCCCCAAAGTTTCTACCAGAGAAAGTAGGACGAAAATGTGTATCAACCCATATGCATAGATTACCCCAAAGTCACTCGGGAATCCGTAAGTTGATTACCAAAACATACATCAAGTGACTCAATTGAATATCCCATTGTCACCACGGATATCCATATGCAAGACATACATCAAGTTTTCTCAAATCCTAAAAGATTCAATCCGATAACAATGAAACTTCAAAGGGAAAACTTAGTTTATCACAACAAGATGGAGAGGGAAGAACACCATATGATCTGACTATATTAACAAAGCTCGCAGTACATCAAGATCATGCCAAATCAAGAACACGAGATAGAGAGATCAAACACATAGCTACTGGTACATACCCTCAGCCCTGAGGGTGAACTACTCCCTCCTCATCATGGAGACCGTCGGGATGATGAAGATGGCCTCCGATGATGATTTTCCCCTCTGGCAGGGTGCCGGAATAGGGCTCCGATTGAGATTTCTTTGGTACAGAGGCTTTCGGCAGTGGAACAACTCATCTCAGTTTCTTTTCGGAGGTTTGGGTATTTATAGGATTTTTTGGCGTCGGTTTCATGCTAGGAAGCTTCGTGAGGGGCCCACGAGCTTGCTAGGCACGCCCTAGGGGGGAGGGCACGCCCTCTCCCCCCCCCCCCCCCCCCCCCCCCCCCCCCCCCCCCCCCCCCCCCCCCCCCCCCCCCCCCCCCCCCCCCCCCCCCCCCCCCCCGTGGCATTTGGACTTTGTTTTTCTGCGGACCAAAAATAGCCAAAAAACAGGAACTGGCATTGGGCACTAGGTCAATAGGTTAGTCCATAAAAATCATATAAAAGTGCACCAAAACCATGTGGAATTCATATAAATTTGGCAAGAATACTTCATAAATTATAGATACATTGGAGACGTATCAAGGACTAGATTCTAATCAAATGAAAACCCAAGCAAATGTGGTGGTTTGATCCATCTTGTTAGAATATGAAGACCCAGAACCGTGTGACAATTGAATGCATTGGGTTCTGTGTGTCGGATTCTTCATTGATATATTCACACTTGGATTGTATGTCTTCATTGAGGGAAGGATACAGCTTCTTCAGTGTGTTGTGCAACTAAAGCTTCAACAACTATTAGAATGTTAGCATGTATGCAAGGTTTCAAAGCAAGTTTGAAGAATCCAAGATATTTAGTTCCATCTCAGTGCACAGAACCTTTTCTCATCCAATGGATTTGTGAATATATCTGCAAGTTGCTTCTCTATCTTCACATGACTCAAGACAATGTCTTCTTTCATCACATGATCTCTGAGCTAATGATAATGAATGTAGATGTGCTTCATGTGAGAGTATTGTACTGGATTGTGCAAAATCTTGATGGCGCTCTCGTTGTCACAGAGTAATGGCACTTTCTTCACCTTGATGTTGTAGTCCTTGAGGGTTTGCTTCATCCACAGTAGCTAGGAGCAGCATGCTCCAACACTGATGTATTCAGCTTCAGCAGTGGAAAGGGAAACATAGTAATGTTTCTTCAAGACCAGCACACGAGTGACCTTCCGATGAAATGGCATGTACCTGAGGTCAATTTCTTGTCCAGACGATCTCTGACATAATTTGAGTCTGAGTAACCAGCGAGATCAAACGATGCTCATTTGGGATACCATAAACCCAAAGTTGGAGTGTGCAGTTAATATTTGAGGATTCTCTTCACGGTGAAATAATATGACTCTTTTGGATCTGCTTGAAACCATGCACACATGCAAACACTCCACATGATGTCAGGCCTAGATGCACATAGATACAATAAGGAGCCAGTGATGGAGTGGTATGCCTTTTGATCGAAGGGCTTACCAGTTTCATCAGCGTCAAGGTGGCCATTTGTTTGCATCAGAGTGCAAAGTCCTTTGGCATTCTCCACGTTGAATTTCTTCAGCACATCCTTGAGGTACTTTTCCTGAAAGATGAAAATTTCATTCCTTTATTGCATTATCTATATTGGGGAATGCAGCAGAAAACAAAAAAATTCTGACCTACGCACCAGCCCAGGACCACTATGGAGACTGCATACAAGGTTTGATCTTTTTCGTTACTGACTCGTAGTGCAGCGGAAGTAGAGACAATGACGATTGGCGGTGCAGATCCCCGCAGCTAGGATTTACAACCTCCCAATCACGAGGATGTATACCCTCATCTGCCCCTCGGACAGCCCTCCGGGAGGTGGTCGGACAGTCCCTCGGACGGTGTCGCAGACAGCCCTTCGGGAGGACCTTCGACACTCGGACGGTCACTCGGACAGCCCTTCGGGAGGCACTCTCGAACTAAGATGGAAACTACGATCTCTCTACAGAGTTGCACACATACGGTGTCATCTATCCGGAAGGGCTTCGCCATCCAGAACTAGTTCCTGCCGGAACCCAGACAGCCTTTCGGCTCTACGAAACTATTTCGCTGGGAGGGAGAGAGAAGCCAGACAAGTCATGGCATGTGTCTGAGAGCAAGGGATAAAGAGATGGCAGCCCTCACCTCCTCTATTTATAGGAAAGCCAAGGGGAAGGGTGCCTCCAAAAATTACCAAAAAACCCATGCATTAGGTCACACCTCATGGGTATTAAGGTCATAATGGGAGGCCATGTGGAGCTCCATGGAGCACCACCACCTATGGCCGGCCACCCCTTGGGGGCCCCCCCAAATGGGGTTCCTTCCCTTGTAAGCCTTTCCCTTCTAGAAGCTTTGACAAAGTCCTAAAAGGTGGCGATCCAAAAATATCCCAAAAGGCACTTTCACTATTCACGACGACATTTTTCAGCGTCCGTTCGAACTGAAAATATTTATGTGGGCTTAGAACATTTCCAGTACCCAATTAAATAATTTTCAACGTGTTCTAAAAAAATTCTAGATTAGTGATTTTCATCTGCGAAAAGCATCTGAAGTGGTTCCGGCAGCTCCGGAACATTTTCGGTTTTTATCCCGGAAAAGTCCCAGAAGTTTCCAGAATGATTCTGGCACCCTCCAAGAATTATCAGGGGTGTCCCGAAACCATTTTGACTTAATGGTATACCCCGAAACAACTTTTTGGTTTCACCGGAACTCATCTGGTGACCTCTCTTTTTGGAACTTTTCCGCTATCTCCGAAAACTTTTTCCGAAAACTTTCTGTCAGACTCCCTGTCTAGTATTCAGCAGATAGATGACCCTTAAGCGTGTGACCCTATAGGTTCGGTGAAGTATAGACATGACCCAGAACCCCTTCCGATCAATGATCAACATTGGAGCCGTGGACACCCATATTGACCCCTATACCCACACGAATGAATATTCGAGTGAACCTCCAGTTGTCGTGTGCTATTCCTGTTGCTTTGCGACATGTTACAAATACCCGAGGTGAGACATGTTGGCACTCCCGTGGATCAACAACTTGTCCACTAAGCCAGTTACCTCGTTACCGGTATTGTTCTCTTTTCTCGTTCCCGTGTTCCGGCATCCCCGTGATCAAATCACCAAGTGTCTGGCCAGACGATGATGGATACCGTAACACCGAGAGGGCCCAGAGATATCTCTCCATTGTCAGAGGAGCAAATCCCAATATCGAGCTATCAAGTTACTTGACATACTTTCCCATGAACCCGTAAGCCGCCGTAATAGCCATCCAGTTACGGATGACGTTTAACAAACCCCAAAGTTCATGAATCAAGCATGAAGAAACTCGATACTCTCATGGTCTGAGGAATCATGCAAATGTTAACCATCTCTGTGTTATAAACCATTATCTTGTGACGAATGAATCTCATAGCATAACATCAATTCGGGTCGATTCAGCACAAATATTCTTCTAACATTGTGCCCTCAAAGTTGCTGGCATAGGCATGCCCATGATCAGGAAAACAGAACCATCATGCAACACTTGAGCTAGTCTCAGAGGCCAGACTAGGAATACATTTCACCGTTTATTATTCCACACGTGCATATGAGTCTTCCTCCGAGCCTCATGATTATTGCAGACTCGAGAACCATAGCAATTATAGCATGGAACATAAACATAATTATGAACAGGGAGATAATTAATAAGGGGGGGGGGGGGGGGGGGGGGGGGGGGGGGGGGGGGGGGGGGGGGGGGGGGGGGGGGGGGGGGGGGGGGGGGGGGGGGGGGGGGGGGGGGGGGGGGGGGGGGGGGGGGGGGGGGGGGGGGGGGGGGGGGGGGGGGGGGGGGGGGGGGGGGGGGGGGGGGGGGGGGGGGGGGGGGGGGGGGGGGGGGGGGGGGGGGGGGGGGGGGGGGGGGGGGGGGGGGGGGGGGGGGGGGGGGGGGGGGGGGGGGGGGGGGGGGGGGGGGGGGGGGGGGGGGGGGGGGGGGGGGGGGGGGGGGGGGGGGGGGGGGGGGGGGGGGGGGGGGGGGGGGGGGGGGGGGGGGGGGGGGGGGGGGGGGGGGGGGGGGGGGGGGGGGGGGGGGGGGGGGGGGGGGGGGGGGGGGGGGGGGGGGGGGGGGGGGGGGGGGGGGGGGGGGGGGGGGGGGGGGGGGGGGGGGGGGGGGGGGGGGGGGGGGGGGGGGGGGGGGGGGGGGGGGGGGGGGGGGGGGGGGGGGGGGGGGGGGGGGGGGGGGGGGGGGGGGGGGGGGGGGGGGGGGGGGGGGGGGGGGGGGGGGGGGGGGGGGGGGGGGGGGGGGGGGGGGGGGGGGGGGGGGGGGGGGGGGGGGGGGGGGGGGGGGGGGGGGGGGGGGGGGGGGGGGGGGGGGGGGGGGGGGGGGGGGGGGGGGGGGGGGGCAATTATCCGCAATAGTGTCCCATTGACCAAAGCCATCTTGGAACCAGACTAAGTTCATGAATGAACTATATGATTCAACAACTTATTTATCGCTTCTAAAGCATCAACATACTTAGCCATTTGTCATAGAATTTGCCACAGTAACCTATTTGGAACAATTTCCAACTACCGTGCCACCATATTGTGTATTACACAAAACCCTTAACTTAAATCAAAAATCACATGGAGCATTGATGAAGACTGTATCGATGTAATTACTTACAACGAGCACTTCATAATCTCTGCTTGCGAGAAAACATGTCATCAGTACTACTCTAGTACTCAACGACATCTTTCACTGTTGTCCTATGATCAGCACTTTTGATCACTTTGGTATCTATACTCGTAACAACTTTGGAGTATTGGACATATCTGGTTGTCTTTACATACCATGGAATACATGATTAATCCAAACACAAAGGTGTGTGGAATCTCCATCATGTATTTTGCTCATCAGTGTTTTTGGGACACCGAGTCTTGCAAAACTCTTTCCATGTGACTTCAGCAAGAATCACTCCTTGGCGTTTTAAATGCTAAAAGGTTTTACCATCTTGTCAATATGTATTCATTGCTTAGACACATTAGGTAAATCTATCTCCATAGATCATCATGCCTAATATCAAGGCTATTTAGCCCGAGCACTTCATCGGAAATCTATTTTCAAATGAAGTCCTAATTCGTGTCAAGAAATTTATTTCCAATTAACAATGTGTCAAGTACACAAGGTTTTTAGAAATATTATCATGCTCCCACTTACTTTCTTGAACCACAAGCATCTTCGATACCCATTTGATGAAGTCAAACTTTTTTGACCATTTCATCAAAAACGAAGATTCCAACTCCATTTTGCTCTCTTCTGTCCATTGCTGGAACTCTGAAGTTTGCATACTTACTAGCATCCTCTGGACTGACAAAATACCTTGGACTGTAACACATGCAAGTCCTTGGTTTCATTTCCATTAGATGGAAATCCTTTCATCATCCTTGTTTCATATCTCATGATTTGAAATATGTATTAATTGCTAGTTCAACCCGAACCGACTTTAAGCATCGCTACGGTGAAACAACCTCATCGTAGTTAACTCCTTGAACTTGTTATTGCAAGAAGTCGAGCTTTATGGATAAAACATTTTTATCCGTAACAGTTTTTAGTTCCATAAATATTCGTTAGACTCTAAGTCTTCCGAAAGGTGTATCAAGATTTTAATCTTGAATCACTTATATGGAAACTATCTCGGATTGTATTGGCATTTAGCCAATTCCAGAGTCAGGGCCCATCAATGCTTCCTTTTGTATCGTAGGTATACTATTGTCTAACAACAATATCTCGTTTGCGCACCTAAGAGGTTTGCACGAGCTTTGCCTACGTTGTTCAGCTGCAAGTTCGACCGAAGTCCATACATCTCATGTAGAGGCTTCCGTATCAGTCGTAGTAGGAAACTCTGGAATCACTTCCGAGGTTCCTTTCCTTTGATCTGACGACGAAGATACTTGTTTTCTCATCGAGTTGCACTGTCCTCCCACTCAACCTTTTGCAAGAACTATTCTCTTTAAAAGCATACCGTTTTGAGGCAAAATCTTTTGCCTCGGTATAGTGGTGGGGGAATACCCAATGACTTGGGATAACTTACAAGGGGGGGGGGGGGGGGGGGGGGGGGGGGGGGGGGGGGGGGGGGGGGGGGGGGGGGGGGGGGGGGGGGGGGGGGGGGGGGGGGGGGGGGGGGGGGGGGGGGGGGGGGGGGGGGGGGGGGGGGGGGGGGGGGGGGGGGGGGGGGGGGGGGGGGGGGGGGGGGGGGGGGGGGGGGGGGGGGGGGGGGGGGGGGGGGGGGGGGGGGGGGGGGGGGGGGGGGGGGGGGGGGGGGGGGGGGGGGGGGGGGGGGGGGGGGGGGGGGGGGGGGGGGGGGGGGGGGGGGGGGGGGGGGGGGGGGGGGGGGGGGGGGGGGGGGGGGGGGGGGGGGGGGGGGGGGGGGGGGGGGGGGGGGGGGGGGGGGGGGGGGGGGGGGGGGGGGGGGGGGGGGGGGGGGGGGGGGGGGGGGGGGGGGGGGGGGGGGGGGGGGGGGGGGGGGGGGGGGGGGGGGGGGGGGGGGGGGGGGGGGGGGGGGGGGGGGGGGGGGGGGGGGGGGGGGGGGGGGGGGGGGGGGGGGGGGGGGGGGGGGGGGGGGGGGGGGGGGGGGGGGGGGGGGGGGGGGGGGGGGGGGGGGGGGGGGGGGGGGGGGGGGGGGGGGGGGGGGGGGGGGGGGGGGGGGGGGGGGGGGGGGGGGGGGGGGGGGGGGGGGGGGGGGGGGGGGGGGGGGGGGGGGGGGGGGGGGGGGGGGGGGGGGGGGGGGGGGGGGGGGGGGGGGGGGGGGGGGGGGGGGGGGGGGGGGGGGGGGGGGGGGGGGGGGGGGGGGGGGGGGGGGGGGGGGGGGGGGGGGGGGGGGGGGGGGGGGGGGGGGGGGGGGGGGGGGGGGGGGGGGGGGGGGGGGGGGGGGGGGGGGGGGGGGGGGGGGGGGGGGGGGGGGGGGGGGGGGGGGGGGGGGGGGGGGGGGGGGGGGGGGGGGGGGGGGGGGGGGGGGGGGGGGGGGGGGGGGGGGGGGGGGGGGGGGGGGGGGGGGGGGGGGGGGGGGGGGGGGGGGGGGGGGGGGGGGGGGGGGGGGGGGGGGGGGGGGGGGGGGGGGGGGGGGGGGGGGGGGGGGGGGGGGGGGGGGGGGGGGGGGGGGGGGGGGGGGGGGGGGGGGGGGGGGGGGGGGGGGGGGGGGGGGGGGGGGGGGGGGGGGGGGGGGGGGGGGGGGGGGGGGGGGGGGGGGGGGGGGGGGGGGGTAATACACCGATGGAAGGTATAGTAACTATTACTATGTTCCCAGCGTGTATCAAAACCTCATTCCTGGCTAGTCTTTCAGACCATAGTAGTTCTTACATCAAGTTGCAACAGAATGCAATCGAGCGGGTATCTTTGTGATTAACTCACAATACCCAAGAATTAGTGATTAACATGTTTAACCATAATTCCCAAGAACTATATCTTTGACCAGCCTTCTATACATAAAAAACTTGTATGATGTTCATACATGAGCTGGATATTCCAGTCTTCTTTCCTTTTGCCTTTATACTTCTAACAGTTTAACTTTTAGTATTTCTCCTGCTCCTAGAAGAAGCACCCAACTTAAGAGTGACCAGCACACGAGTGACCTTCCGATGAAATGGCATGTACCTGAGGTCGATTTCTTGTCCAGACGATCTCTGACATAATTTGAGTCTGAGTAACCAGCGAGATCAAACGATGCTCATTTGGGATACCATAAACCCAAAGTTGGAGTGTGCAGTTAATATTTGAGGATTCTCTTCACGGTGAAATAATATGACTCTTTTGGATCTGCTTGAAACCATGCACACATGCAAACACTCCACATGATGTTGGGCCTAGATGCACATAGATACAATAAGGAGCCAGTCATGGAGTGGTATGCCTTTTAATCGAAGGGTTTACCAGTTTCATCAGCGTCAAGGTGGCCATTTGTTTGCATCAGAGTGCAAAGTCCTTTGGCATTCTCCATGTTGAATTTCTTCAGCACATCCTTGAGGTACTTTTCCTGAAAGATGAAAATTTCATTCTTTTATTGCATTATCTATATTGGGGAACACAGCAAAAAACAAAAAAATTCTGACCTACGAACCAGCCCAGGACCACTATGGAGACTGCATACAAGGTTTGATCTTTTTCGTTCCCGACTCGTAGCGCAGCGGAAGTAGAGTCGATGACGATCGGCAGTGTAGATCGCCGCAGCTAGGATTTACAACCTCCCAACCATGAGGATGTATACCCTCATCTGCCCCTCGAACAGCCCTCCGGGAGGCGGTCGGACAGTCCCTCAGACGGTGTCGCGTACAGCCCTTCGGGAGGACCTTCCACACTCGGACGGTCTCTCGGACAGCCCTTCGGGAGGACCCTCAAAACTCGGACGGTCACCCGGAGAGCCCTTCGGGAGGCACTCTCGAACTAAGAACGAAACTATGATCTCTCTACAGAGTTGCACACATACGATGTCATCTATCTGGCAGGGCTTCGCCGTCCAGAACTAGTTCCTTCCGAAACCCAGACAGCCTTTCGGCTCTATGAAACTATTTCGCTGGGAGGGAGAGGGAAGCCAGACAAGTCATGGCATGTGTATGAGAGAAAGGGATGAAGAGATGGCAGCCCTCACCTCCTCTATTTATAGGAAAGCCAAGGGGAAGGGTGCCTCCAAAAATTACCAAAAAACCCATGCATTAGGTCACACCTCATGGGTATTAAGGTCAAAATGGGAGGCCATGTGGAGCGCCATGGAGCACCACCACCTATGGCCGGCCACCCCTTGGGGGCCCCCCAAATGGGCTTCCTTCCCTTCTAAGCCTTTCCCTTCTAGAAGCTTTGATAAAGTCCTAAAAGGTGGCTCTCCAAAAATATCTCAAAAAGCACTTTCACTATTCATGATGACATTTTTCAGCGTCCGTTCGAGCTGAAAATATTTATGTGGGCTTAGAACATTTCCAGTACCCACTAAAATAATTTTCAACGCATTCCAAAACAATTCCAGATTAGTGATTTTCATCTGCGAAAATCATCGGAAGTGGTTCCGGCAGCTCCGGAACATTTCCGGTTTTTATCCCGGAAAATTCCCAGAAGTTTCCAGAATGATTCTGGCACCCTCCAAGAATTATCAGGGGTGTCCCGAAACCATTTTGACTTAATGGTATACCCCGAAACAACTTTTCGGTTTCACCGAAACTCATCCGGTGACCTCTCTTTTCGGAACTTTTCCGCTGTCTCCGAAAACTTTTTCCGAAAACTTTCTCTCAGACTCCCAGTATTCTGCAGATAGATGACCCTTAAGCGTGTGACCCCATAGGTTCGGTGAAGTATAGACATGACCCGTAACCCCTTCCGATCAATGATCAACATCGGAGCCTTGGACACCCATATTAACCCCTATACCCACACGAATGAATATTCGAGTGAACCTCCAGTTGCCATGTGCTATTCCTGTTGCTTCACGATATGTTACAAATACCTGAGGTGAGACATGTTGGCACTCCCATGGATCAACAACTTGTGCACTAAGCTAGTTACCTCATTATCGGTATTGTTCTCTTTTCTCGTTACCATGTCTGGCATCCCCGTGATCAAATCACAAAGTGTCTGGCCAGACGATGATGGATACCGTAACACCGAGAGGGCCCAGAGATATCTCTCCATCGTCGAAGGAGCAAATCCCAATCTCGAGCTATCAAGTTACTTGACATACTTTCCCATCAACCCGTAAGCCGCCGTAATAGCCATCCAGTTACGGATGACGTTTAACAAACCCCAAAGTTCATGAATCAAGCATGAAGAAACTCGATACTCTCATGGTCTGAGGAACCATGCAAACTTTAACCATCTCTGTGTTATAAACCATTAACTTGTGACGAATGAATCTCATAGCATAACATCAATTCGGGTCGATTCAACACAAATATTCTTGTAACATTGTGCCCTCAAAGTTGCTGGCATAGACATGCCCATGATCAGGAAAACAGAACCATCATGCAACACTTGAGCTAGTCTAAGAGGCCAGACTAGGAATACATTTCACTGTTTATTATTCCAAACGTGCATATGAGTCTTCCTCCGAGCCTCATGATTATTGCAGACTCGAGAACCATAGAAGTTATAGCATGGAACATAAACATAATTATGAACAGGGAGATAATTAATAACATTTATTATTGTCTCTAGGGCATATCTCCTACAATCTAAAGACCTAGGAAGAACTTGCGCTCTCCGATCATGGACATCTCATATTCTTTGGCCATCATCTTGCCAAATTCTTCACTGAAAGATTGGTTAGTTGATCCAACTATAATATTGTCCACATATAATTGCCAAACAAATAAATCACCATCCATAGATTTTTGAAAAGAGTGGAATCACTATTTCCTGGTTTGAAGCCCTTTGTCTTTAGAAACTTCTTGATGCAATCATACCACGCGCAAGGTGCCTGCTTGAGGCCATGGGGTGCCTTATGAAGCTTGCATACCTTGTCAGGATGCTTAGGGTCTTCAAAACCTAGAGGTTGCTTAACATAAACAAATTACTCAATCTCAGCATTGAGGAATGCGCTTTTCACATCCATTTGATAGAGAAGGATATCATGATGATTTGCATATGCTAGCAAGATATGAATTGCTTCAAGTCTTGCTACAGGAGCATAAATCTCACCAAAATCAATACCTTCAACCTGTGTGTAGCCTTGAGCGACGAGATGTGCTTTATTCCTCACAACTTGTCCATTTTCATCTGGCTTATTTCTGGAGATCTACTTGGTGCCGATGACATTGTGTTCTTTGGGATCTGGTCTATCAACCAGAGTACACACTTTATTGCGCTTGAAGTTATTCAACTTTTCTTGCTTCACCATCATCCACTCTAATTCTTCAAGAGCTTCTTCGACCTTTGCTAGTTCAACAGTGCACATAAATGAAAATGCCCACAGAGGTTAGCTAATCTAGCACATGAGCGAGTTTGTGGACCTGTTTTATTGATCTTGCTGAGGATTCAGTCTACTTCTACTTCTCTGGAGAGTCGAGGATGATGGGGACCACTAATGTTTTGAAGCCTTATTTGTGCGGGATCTTCACGCGTTGCTTCAGAACTAGCAGTTTCTTCAGGAGGCGCTCGAGTTGAAGATTCTAGTGCATCTCCGACTGAAGAAGTTGATTCTTTGACTTCAACGGGTTTCACTTCCCCAATGTTCATATTCTTTATTGCTTCAACATGAGGTAATTCATCTATCGCATGTGGAAGGTGCTCACTTTGGGAGCCGTTAGATTCATCAAACTGCACATTTATAGTTTCTTCAACCTTACATGAGTGGTTGTGGAAGACACGATAGGTATGCAAATTTGAGCCATAACCAATAAAAAAAACCTTCATGTCCCTTTGGTGCAAATTTTGAAGAATGATGCTTACCAAGAATATAGCACTTTGAGCCAAAGACACAAAAGTATGCCATGTTTGGCTTTTTACTAGTGAGGAGCTCGTATGAAGTTTTCTTCAAGAACTTGTGAAGATATACATGATTGATGACATGGCATGTGGTGTTGATTGCATCGGCCAAAAAATGATGTGACATCTTTTATTCGTCTAGCATAGTGCGCACCATCTCGATGAGGGTCATGTTTTTTCGTTCTGCAACCACGTTCTGCTGAGGACTATATGCGAATGAGAACTCATGAGTGATGATGTACTCGTCGAGGAATTCACCAATGTTGGTGTTCTTGAACTCAATCCCATTGTCACTCCTCACATTCTTAATAATGACTTTGAAGCCATTTTGGGCTCTTCTCACAAATCTCTTGAAGCACTCCTGGGTCTTAGCTTTGTCTTCAAGAAAATGAACCCATGTGAATCTAGTAAAGTCATCAACAATAACAAGCCCGAGTACATTAGCACTGAAACTCTTGTAGGTGTTTGGACCAAAAAGATCCATACGAAGCAACTCAAGTGGACTTGTCATCACAGTCTTGGATGGATGAGGTGACTTCACTTGCTTCCTTGCTTGGCATGCACTGCAAAGGCGGTGAAAGGACGTGGATGTCGCCTAGAGGGGGGCATGAATAGGCGGTTTAAAAACAATTACGGTTTAGGCTTGAACAAATGCAGAATAAAACTAGCATTTAATTTACCAAGCACAAAACCTAAATAGACTAGGCTCAACTATGTGCATGTAACACCCCAAAAATTTAGCCATGTTTTTATTAATTAAAATTTTGCCAGGAAATTATTTTTTTATTTTTCTGGATTTTCTTTTGGTTAAAAACCACTTATTTTCTTCTGAATTGTGGAGTTTTTCCCTCTTAATGGAAACCTTTCAAAAATATTGTTGGACTTGTATACCTTCTCAAGAACATTTCTCTTATCAGTGGATTAATTTCTATAATTATTTTTCCTGAGTTTTATTTCTTTTAAAATGATTTCTCATAAGTTTTAGAGTCCCTTTTGCACTACAACCTTTTGATAAATTCATTTATAAATTCCACCAAAATTTGGGGATGACATGTGATGTTCCTAAATCACTTTTATGCAAAAACCTCCCTTAGTCATTTGAGGATTTTGAGCCCTACCTCAAGTTTTCAAATCTGGTCCAGTTTGTAGTTTGCACTGCAACCTATTTGTATATTTCATTAAAACTCCCATAAAAATTTGGAGATGTTAGTAGAAGTATATAATTCATTTCTATGCTAAAACCCATTGGTGTTCTTTGGAAAATTTGATCAAACAATCCTCATCTTCATTCTGGTCCAGTTTGGTGATTTGTACTGCAACCCTATTTTGTTTTGCTCCAGTGCCCATGAGATTTTTCCTGCTATTAGTGAGCCCTACCAAACTCTTAAGTCCAGGAGTTTGAGACCATTGGAATATTTTTGGCCCATGCAATAGTAGCCTTTATTTTCTGTCCAGAACTATAGTTTTGCGAAACTTGCACTAGGAAGTTTTTGCTTTTTACAAACCAACCATGGCATCTTCTCATGCACCTAAAGAGACCCCAACCTGGAAAATTTGGCCACTAGAAGAGATGCCCAGATGCCCATGGCATTCTGTCGAGCACCTTGCGTTCATGAACAGAGTTCGCATAGTTTTTAGTTTGCATTATGAAACTGCTTACCTTGCCTAACCAGCATGTCCTATAAAGGTGTAGCTTAAGCCCTAATCATCCTGTTAATTTGCAGCTGCATCCAAGCCCCCTAGCATGCATTGGCATTTCATCAAGCACTTGACGTGCGTGCTCTGGGCGCGGCCAGAGCGCGCATTTTGCACGTGCGTGCGCCCGAGTCGCCGCGTCCCGCTGCCGCCTCCCCGCGCCCGTTCTGATCCACTCCCGCTCGCAGCCAACGCACCCCGACCCCTCTCTCATCGCAGAGTCACCCCGGCCACCCTCTGGCACCCCACAGCGCCACCACCGCAAGCCGCCACTGTCGTCCCGCCAGCCTCTGCCATGGACAGCGCCGCCCGAGCCTTCCCCGCGCGCCAGCTGCCCTCTGGTACAGCTCGAGCTCATCCACGAGCCCGTCCGCTAGCGCCCATCGCCGCCACGCGCCCCTTGGCAACAGAACGGTGGTTCACCGGCGTTCTTATCCGCAGTCACGGGAACCGATCTAGCCACGCTATAAAAGGAGACCCCGAGCTCGTCCAGACCCTCAGGCGACCTCATGCCGTCCCTCTGGAGCCCCCATAGCCAGCAATCGACGGAGGGAGGCCGTCTTCCTCGTCTCCGGTCAATTCGGCTGCCGCCACACTCCGGTCCCGTTCGTCGCGAGCAGGGCCTCCCCAATCCTTCCAGCACCACCGTTCGACTCCCCTCGACCGTGCGGAGCCACCCAACTCCTCAGCTGTGACTGGGAGCCACCGTAGCCCAAGCTACCAATTGTTCCCGAAGACGCCGTCCGCCGCAGAGCTCGCCGCCGGCAACCCCCTTCGTCTCCGCTGGTCCTTCGACCACTGGGAGGACCGCCTTGAACCAACGGATCCATCTCTGCCCTTGGAATCCCGTGGGGAGCCGCCGTTCGTCGGCGGCAATCGCCGGAACTCCGCCTCCGCTCGGCCAGAGGAGGAGGGAGACGCGGGCGACTGGTCAAACCTGACCAGTGGGCCCGATGGACCCACTGTCAGTGACCCAGCTCCGCCGAAATGTTTTTAAGTGAAAACGTATTCCCCCGGAATACGCTTTCGTCAAGGAAAAGCGTAAGCTCCCCCCGAACCATTTTCTTTTTCTGTTTTTATTAAAAACAGATTTTGACCTGAACTTTGACTGGCTCTAGTTTCTAAAATACAACTCCATTTGACTTGATTCTTTTTCTGTTGTTTCTCAAATTCCATCTAGTTTGTTTTCATATTTATTTGAAAAAAATTCAAATAAATTTTTTGTACTATTTTTGGAATATGTGTTAATTTGAATTTTCTCAAAATAGGATTTTGGAGGGGAGATGAAAACTTTCAAAGTGCACCCCACCTACATACTCTTGGAAGGCAAGCATTCTGAACCCTGGCATAATATTGTGGTGTGTTGTTTGATACGGTTACAACACCACCTTGACCGGGAATATCTGTTATTTTATGTGATGATGTGATCATACTCATGAGTGCATGATGAAGACCCCTTGCTGTTGGAAATGATATGCTTGTGATAGTAATCACCCTCGTCTACCTCTCATGCCTACTGGAAGGAATCCGGGAAAGTCTCTGCCTTGGGTAGACACGGGCTTGTTACTGATATGTCATTGAAACGAATATAGTCAGTAAGGCATGGTAAGGTATGGTGAGTGGTGATTCTGTCTGTTGGTGTGGAATATTTTTGTTATGCTAATCATGCAGGTGATGCTTTAACCTCCTGAGTCGACCGTAGATCGAGTCTTGTTCCAGTAACCCCATACTTATTTCGTACTACCACTTGTCCCTGCCACAGGTAGGGTACGGTTCAGTAAGTTGTCAACCCCTTTCTTAGCACACACCGTACAGAGAGGCCGTGGTGGAAGATACCGGCTGCATCCGGTAGACATGCCACCTGGTCCGGGGGCATGGGTGTTTCTGGTTGAAGCCGAGGGGGTAGCTCCCCTAGTTTGCGCGCGTTATAAATTTTGTGATCCCATGCTAATCGAGGTTGTAGCCTCCCCACTTAGAGTTTTGCTTAACGGGTGTCGTGGGTGATTCCAGACGCCGGTAAGTTAGGCTGGTGTGTGCGGGTCAGGTGTGTTTTCAATTAAAAGACCGTAAACGGAATTAGTCCTGATGGACTGAAGGAATTCGTTACTCGTGGGTAAAGAGTACACCCTCTGCAGAGGTTATATCTATTCGAATAGCCGTGTCCGCGGTTAAGGATTACAGTCTGGGATGGGTCAAGTGTCGGTCTTAGTGTCGGTCTTCGGAGGAAAATTACTAAACCAGAACATTGATCATGAATTGTGACATATGATGATTATGATTATTATTATTGTGGACTAACCATTTATATTACTTGGATTATTGAGTATCCCTGGGACGGTTCTACCTCCTGGATATTCACTGTGATTATTATTATATAAGCCCTTTATGTGGTGTCGCTCAGACGCCCGACTGTGGCATGCTTGTTATTTACTTTCTTTATAAGCCCTTTATGTGGCGTCGCTGAGACGCCCGACTGTGGCATGCTTGTTATTTACTTTCTTTATAAGCCCTTTATGTGGCGTCGCTGAGACGCCCGACTGTGTCATGCTGTTATGTATTTATCCTTATAAGCCCTTTATGTGGCGTCGCACAGACGCCCGACTGTGGCATGTTTGTTATTTATTTTCTTTATAAGCCCTTTATGTGACATCGCTCAGACGCCCGACTAATGCATGTTTTATTTTATTATCCTTTCGAGGCGTCGCTTCAGACACCCGATCGGTGCATTTTATTTTTATTCCCTGATTGCTTATCTATGTTTTATATGAATAACCTGCCTGCGTGCGTCATGAATCTTATTTCGTGACTGAGGAAGTGATCATGAAATATTTCAGAGCATGAATATCATTTGTTATATTATACCTGTGTTCATAATGTTTGCGAGTACATTCAAAGTACTCACTGGCTTGTCCCTGGCTATTGTCTTGGCCAGATTGCTTGCTTGGAGAGGAGCACTGCGATGACAGCCCCGGAACCTAGGCAATGATGATAGCAGCCTCGCAAAGATAGGAATTATCCAGGTCAGCTGTTCCTGTGGGAAATGGAGTCCCATAGACGCTGATGAACCGCAAACCGCTTCCGCCATCAACCACTAGAAACCATTTGTTGTACTCATTGGCCAGAATGGTCTTGTACTACATATTTTGTATTTTGCTTGGAGTTTCTGTATCAAGTTGGTGTCTCATCAGCTAACAGTAATCCTGGGGCTGGTGAGCACAAGGGCCATTTTCTGGGAAATTAATATCCTGGAAAACCGGTCCCGACAGTGCACCAGCAACTTTTGCTAAACAAGATAAACAACTATGTGATGGCAAGATATATGACTTGAAGCACTAAGGCTATCACAAAGTAAGTGCGCAAGTAAAGGGCTCGGGTAAGAGATAACCGAGGCACGTGGAGACGATGATGTATCCCGAAGTTCACACCCTTGCGGATGCTAATCTCCATTAAAGCGGTGTGGAGGCACAGTGCTCCCCAAAGTGCCACTAGGGCCACTGTATTCTCCTCATGCCCTCACACAATGCAAGGTGTCGTGATTCCACTAAGGGACCCTTGAGGGTGGTCACCGAACCCGTACAATTGGCAACCCCTGGGTGTGGTCACCGAACTCGTACAAATTGCTCGGGGTAATCTCCACAACTTAATTGGAGACCCCGAAGCTTGCCCGGAGCTTTACACCACAATGATTGAGCTCCACGACACCACCAACCATCTAGGGCGCCCAAGCACCCAAGAGGCACAAGCTCTAGGTGCCCAAACACCCAAGAGTAATAAGCTTCTCAAGTTCCACTTCCACGTATCTCCGTGGAAAACTCGAACCGATGCAACTAATGCAATGGCAAGAACACACCAAGTGCTGAAGTCCCTCTCTCCCAAATCCCATCACAACAACTAATGTTGTGGAGGAATATGAGAGGAAGAAAAAAGGAGAACACAAAAGAACTCCAGGACCTAGATCTACAAGGTTCCCCTCACTTAGAGGAGAAAGTGATTGGTGGAAAGATGGATCTAGATCTCCTCTATCTTTTCCCTCAAGAAGGAGCAAGAATCATTGGAGGAATTGAGAGATAGCAAGCTCAAGGAGAGTCGGCAATGGAGGGGAAACACGAGCTCAAGAAGTTGGGAACCATTGGGGAAGAAGACCCCCTTAAATAGGTCCCCACCAAATCCAACCGTTATGCACTAGCTGTGTCTTAAGCGGTACTACCGCTTAGCACGACAGTTTCACCGAGGCCCATTGAGTACCACAGTAGTACTCGCACGGTAGTTCCACTAGAGCGGTACTACCGGCTACAGTAAGTGGTACTACCACGAATTGTCAATAGGCTAACAGAGAAACTAGTTTTAGATAGCACGGCGCCAGAGCGAAAGTACCGCACGAAGCGGTACTACCGTTAGTGCCAGTGGTACTACCGTGACTTACTAGATGGCATAAAGAGAAACCCACGGTAGTGCGCGTGGTACTCCAGTGGAAGTACCGCAAGCGGTACTACCACTAGGAGCAAGCAATACTACCGCGAATTCCAGAAGGGTAACAGAGACCCTCCCGGTAGTAACCGCGGCACACCAGCGGAAGTACCGCACAAGTGGTACTACCGCCAATTACCAACAGGAAAGCCAGAACAGCCATAACTCATGCAAACGCACTCTGAAATCAACAAACTCAAGCTTGTTGGATATATTAAGAACTAGCAATGGAGAAGAAATGCCAATAGGATAAAGAAGAGAACCTTCCCCAAATATGAACTGGCAAAATCTCCAACACCGAAAACGGAAAGATGATGCATATGAAATCTATTTTTGATGAACTTGAGCTTGTCAAGAAGATAACCACAAGCTCCAAAACTTCACATAGAGAAGAACCAAATAAGAACCAATAAAGATGATGCCAAGGATGCAATGGTTTGAGCTCTCTACGAATGATACGATCAATCTACTCACTCGAGAGCCCCCTTGATAGTACGGCAATCAATCCTATAACCCGGTCTCTCAACTAACACCATGAGACCGATAAAATAGAAAACCTATCAAGGTCAAACCTTTGCCTTTCGCATAGTCCACTTGAGCTAGATGATGAAGATGTAAACCTCCTCAAGTTGGACCACCTTTCTTGATTTCGCTGGCTCGATGAAGACTAGTAAATTTCTCCCCCATGCTCCACTATGGGTGAGCCTCTCTTCGGCACATCTTCACATATCCATTATCACGAGAATGGACGGCAAGCTTTAAGCATGTGATCACTTTGTGATGCTCCACTTAAACTTGCACAACGCAACCTTGATGACAATCACCACTTTGATGTCATCCTCCGTGGGTCATATGAGATCTTCCTTTTGATGCATGCCCAGGGAAACAAACCTAACCCCACAAAGAAACCTCACATAGACCATGGGTTAGTACACAAAGCGTAATGGACAATGCTTGACGTACCATGGGATCACTTGATCCCACTTGGTACATCATCTACGCTTTGTGTGTTGATCAACTTGAATCCACTCTTTGTACTTAGTCTTGATCAACCTCGTATCATATCTTCTCTCTTCATAAAGATGATGTCTTGAAGGTAAACATGAATGTTGGCACAATCTTCTTCTTCTTCTTCAAGACATGCTTGCAAAAGTCTCAACTCGCACATGACCAATCTTTGGATAACTCCATGAACAGCACCTTGGTCAACACATAATCTCCTTATAACCTTGAAACCAACATACAGTCTTCAAGCAATGCCTATAGACAAACCTTAAACTATAACTCAAAGCAACCATTAGTCCATAGGGATTTTCATCAATTACCAAACCCAAACATGGGGCACCATGCACTTTTAGGCGGTCTTTTCGAAATTGATGTCTTCAACACCTAGAATGTGTTTGCCTTTGACTATCTTATGCAGATTCCTCATTCATGCATGGCCATGTCTTCGATGCCACAACCACCCCTTGGTTGATTTTGCAATCAAACAAGTGGAGATTTGTGGTCTGCTAGAGAAATCAAATAGATATAGATTTCCTTTTCTTACCCCATTGAAGTCTAATGAGTGGTCATCACTCAAGAAGACTTTGCAACCAACTTGTGAACAAAACTTCAAGGTCAAGATTGGTTAATTGAGCAACATGCATAAGATTATATCCAAGGTATTGTACAAGCATCATATTTTCAGTAGATTTGTCCTTGGATATAGGAATTTTACCTAATCCCAATAGATTTCCTTTTGAATTATTTCGAAATGTAATGCTTTGTGCTGCTGAAGCACCCAACGTGAAGTCATAGAACATGCTTTTGTCTCTGGTCATATGATCAGTGCAACAACTGTCCAATACCCATTCTTGACCCCTGGAGTCTGATAACCCACAAATATAGGGGATCGCAACAGTTTTCGAGGGTAGAGTATTCAACCCAAATTTATTGATTCGACACAAGGGGAGCCAAAGAGTACTTGGAAGTATTAGCAGTTGAGTTGTCAATTAAACCACACCTGGAGACTAAATATCTATAGCAAGTGCTTAGTAGCAAGATAATATGATAGTTTGATAGCAAGTAACCAAAGTAGCAGTAGCAGATTTGTAGCAAGTGTAACGGTAACAGTAGCAATAGTAACTTAGCAAGCAACAGTATGTGGAAACTCGTAGGCACTGGATCGTTGATGTTGGGTATGTGTTGGATGATATCAATCATATATCAATTATAACCTAGGGCGACACAGAACTAGCTCCAGTTCATCAATACAATGTAGGCATGTATTCCGTAAATAGTCATACGTGCTTATGGAAAAGAACTTGCATGACATCTTTTGTCCTACCCTCCCGTGGCAGCAGGGTCCATAAGGAAACTAAGGGATATTAAGGCCTCCTTTTAATAGAGAATCGGAACAAAGCATTAACACATAGTGAATACATGAACTCCTCAAACTACGGTAACCACCGGAAAGAATCCGAGTTATTGTCACCCTGGGGGATGCGGATCATAACACATAGCCGGTGCATACAACTTGCAAGATCAGATCTAAAACACAAATATATTGGTGAAAACATAAATGGTTCAGATCTGAAATCATGGCACTCGGGCCCTAGTGACAAGCATTAAGCATAGCAAAGTCATAGCAACATCAATCTCAGAACATAGTGGACACTAGGGATCAAGCCCTAACAAAACTAACTCGATTATATGATCAATCTCATCCAACCCCTACACCGACCAGCAAGCCTACGAAGGAATTACTCACTCCCGGTGAGGAGCGTCATGGAATTGGTCATGTAGAGAGGTTGGTGATGATGAAGATCAAAGATTCCCCTCTCCGGAGCCCCAAACGGACTCCAGTTCTGGCCTCCCGATGAAGAACAGGAGGTGGCAGCGGCTCTGTCTCGTGAAACGCAATAATTCTTCCTCTCCTATTTTTTTCTCCACAAAAGTGAATTTATACACTTGGAGGTAGGGTTATACGAGCCACCAGGGGCCCACACAACACCAGGGCGCGCCCAAGGGGGCGCGCCCAGGTGCTGTGTGGCCACCCTGGTGCCCCTCTCCGGTTGTTCTTTGCGCCAATAATTCTTATTAATTCCATAAAAAATCCTTGGAAACTATATGGAGAACTTTGATTTCTGCACAAAAACAACACCATGGCAATTCTGCTGAAAACAGCATCAGTCCGGGTTAGTTTCATTCAAATCATGCAAATTAGAGTCCAAAACAAGAGCAAAAGTGTTTGGAAAAGTAGATACGACGGAGACGTATCAGAGACATAGTCCTATAAAACAAATCACTTCCTCTTAGGTACCCACATCCGATTGGGTCCCTTTTGGTTAGTAACACTTGAGGAATTTGGTGTAGTAGCATATGAGGACATTTGAATGCTTCTGTCATGAAGCATTTGGATAATTGTAAGAATATGCAACATGATTCTTTGAAAATTTATGCACATAGTAGTTTGAAGATTTATGAACATATGCATATGAAGACTTTTGACCATAGGCCTTTGAGGACTTTTGAGCATAAGCCTATGAAGACTTATGAACTGAAGCATTCAAGTTCTTTGTGTGGGGGGGATAACATGAGCTGTCATGTTATTGGTGATATCTTTCTTCACCCAGACGGAACGAACGGGCGAATATCCTTGCCTTTTGGCTCGATGTACCTGGTAAAAGCCTCACCTCTCTGGTTCTTGAAGATCTTGTAGTTAGATTCAAAAGTAGTAAGCATTGAAGAATAATCTTTTCAAGCATAACCAGTGTATTGTGTGGGATCAACATTCTTCCCTCTTCCAAGAACAGATTTTTTCATGGGATACTACTCAGGTGTCCAGTAGGTGCCATTAGCATTGATATTTCTCATGAAGCCCAAACCCTCTTTTCTATGGTTCTTGAACTGTTTCTTCAGAATATCATTCAATGCTTGCTGTCCCTTGCGGCTCTTGAACATACCAACCTCAGGCAATGCCTTCAACCTAGCATTCTGATTCATAATATTTGTGGTTTCCTCAGATGAAGGGTTAGTAACCACAGATTCATTTGATGAACTAGGAATTGCAGTAGCAGTAGCATTTGAAGAATTATCATGCTCATTGCTAGAAGATTTAGGTGATGACTTATCATTTGATGAAGAAATACATTTTAAGCAAGGAGGAACAAAGCCTTCTTGATCAACATTGATTCGCTGCGCGAGGAGGGAGTCATTCTGAAACCTCAAGTCATCACGAACCACTTTTAGGCATTCAAGTGCTTGTTTCCTCTTAAGGACTTCAAGGCCAAGTTTCTCACATTCCCCTGAAAGAGCCTTGACGCTCAGAGAGATCATTGAATTTTGACTGAAGCTTTTCAAGCTTATTAGTCAGTGTAACATCCCGGGAGTAATCCCCTAGATATTTTTGCCTATTATATTGTTTGTGCATCATAAGCATCTCATCAGCATCACATTGCATTAATTAAATAATTAATTTGACATTTTTATTTGGCCATTTTGTTAAATCTTGAATAAGTAAACCACCTCTCCCTTTCATTGTTGTGCACCGAGACTCACCCCCAAACCTTGGACACAATCTTTTCGTGGTATTTGGGAGTCACCCAAATTATTTCACAATTTTATCACGAGCCTAGCTAACACTTGCAGTTCAAACCCCATTTATTTAATAAATAGATATATTTTCTAAATAGATATTAAACAACCCTCGAATGGGTTGAAATGTTTTACGTGGCCTTGTTATATTATGGAAAGGTTGCGTTTAAAATTTCATTCGATTCGGAGTTTGTTTGATGCTCGGAGGCACTAATAGCCGGATTAAATAATAAATGCATTTGGAAATAAAATTACAAACAGGCCAGCCCAATTTCCTTCTCTCCTAAACCAGCCCAGCTAGCCCCCACCTATCCCTGGCTATGTAAGGCAACACCCTCCTCTAATTGGGACAAAGCCCTAATTTCTAGGAGAGAAACCCTCTATTTACTAACCCTAGTCGCCACCCCATCCCTATCCATTTCTCAGAGTTGAGCTCCACCTCCCTCCAACCCTTACCCGCCCCCTCCCTCGATGTGGTGCATCAGATCAGGATCTGACGGCCTCCGGTGCAGCCCCAGCTTCCCCAACAACCTCCTTCGCCAAGCTGCATCCCGCCAGGCCTGCCTCTGGCCCTCGGAGCACATCTGGGCCTGCGTCCCCGAGCTCCCAATTGGGAGAGCCTCCCGAGCACTTCCCTGCCTCCTGCGCGAGCGCACGGCCATACCGGTCATGGATGCGCCACCACACCATCGTCGTTCGCCTCTCCGATGTCCAGCGCCGGCCAGAGGCGAGCTTCCCTGCACTCCGCGCCTCCCCTTTCTTTCTTCTTCTTCTCCTCTCTCTTTCTCTCATCTCTCTCAACTTCCCTGCTGGAGCCCGACACCATGGCCGCCACCAGTCCTCCAAGTCGTTGCCCTGGTAGCCTCCGAGCCCATCCGCCCCGTCCCCGGCCAGACCCAGAGGCCCGCGACCGGAGCCGCTTGTCTCCGCCGCCTGACCCTGCCCCGTGCCGCTGTCCGGTGCGATGCGCCACCACCGCACGTGTTTGGCTTGGCCTCTGCCCCGCCCTTCTCCCATGTTGGCTACGGGAGCGCTTGAGCCACATTCGCCCCATGGGCCCCGCTTCATCCCGGCCCAGCTGCGCCTCCCGGCCTGCCTAGCCGATCCATCCCCAGCCAGCCCAACTGACCCGAGCCAGCCCAGGTGGCCCGAGGTAAGGCAACCCAGCCACCTCTCCCTCTCTCTGCGTAATTAGGAATGGCCCATTAGATCTGAGCGTGACTTTGCTAAGTGACGCTCGCATGCACAACATAGTGGGTCTGTAACTGGGCCGTCGCTCGTTGTTTCGGCCCATTACTAATTTCTAAACATTGATAAATTACAAAAAAATGGTATAAACTTAATAAATGCACATCTTTTCACCCGTAGCTCGGATCGTGACATGTTATATATGTAAATTGTTCAGAAAAATGTGTAGATCATGATTATGCCATTTTCATCCATGTTTGACATGAATAACCTGCTGATTCTAATAATTTGCATTAAGCATTAATTTAACTTGCCTAATTAATAATTAATTAAAACTAGCTCCTAATGAGTGATTAAATATGCCATCTTGATCAGCACGATGCATACATGAGTAATATCTCATAACCATTCATGGTTGCATCAACTAAAATTGTAATTAGGGATTAACCCATAATTACCTTTCTTTTATGGAATAATTACAAATGCTTATGTAGTGCTTCCAATTCCATTTAAATTGAGTAGTTCCACCATGTTGCATCCTTGCCATGTCATCCATGTCAACTCTATTAAATGTGATGCTTATGTTGATCCACTTTAACAAATTAATTTAATTATTGCACTATTTAACTTGCCATATCCATCGCATACTTGATCCATGTTGCATATGCATAGCATCCTTGCCATGTCTTGTCATTGCATATCATGAGTATGCTGGATCTTTCGCGTAGTAGTAAGATTGCATCCGTTGTTCTTTCCAGTGTTGCTTTGCTTCTTCGTAGATAGGACCCGGAGATGACATGAGCTACGAGCAAGGACTGGTCATCTACCAAGCGTGGACACCAGGAAAGGCTTACCTTCCCCTTGATCATATCTGATCCCACGCTTCTCCCTTTTGCTTGCATTAGCTTTATGATGTTGTAGTGTGTCCTCGATACCTATCTGATGCATAGCCTATTTTTTGTCACTACACTATATTGCCTTGGTATTACCTGATCCCAGCAAGACCTGTTCATTTGTGTAGAAACCTTGTTCAACCAGCCCTGCAGTAATATGCATGCTTAGGATTTATGCTTTACCATGGTATCCCCTGTTGTTACCTTGGGTTATTACACTATTACTCTGGCTCGGATACACTCTATTATTAATTATGCTATGTGTGAATGTGAGATAGTAAGTAGAAGGTAATGGTGGGAGGCCATGTTTGAGCGCATGGTATTTTGTTCCACTTGAGCCGACTAGGATCCGAGTTCTTGTTGTCTTGATCCAAGACTGAGCGCACTAACCACATGTGGGAGTGGTTATGGGCACCCCCTCGATCGGTACCCAAAACGGCATACCTTTTCTAGGAGCCACAAGCTGGTTTTACTTTTGATTTCTTTGAACTCAAGCCACTAGGCGGATGACCTCAGTTAAGGGCATCAACCCTGGTGGTTCACAAAGCGGAGCTACTAGGGGTTATCCTCAGTTCAAGAGCTAGCCACCCTAGAACCTGGCTTGGACGTTTGGGTCTGACTCGGAGCTACAACCGGACTTCGATTCGGGTGTCGACCCATTCAGTGGTTTCCTGGTCTTGGATGTAGCTAGCGGAGTGTCGTGTTGTTTGGATCTTGTGGTTCATGCCTATAATGGGCCAACAGCTAGTTTTAACGAGCATGCATGTGGAGCCTATAATGGGCACATTTGTGCACCCCTGAGGGATAAATCTATTCGAATAGCCGTGTCCGCAGTTATGAACAACTTGGTGATTGATATCAGTTCATAAAACAACTTCAACTATTAATCTCTGAAACTTGCCCACCCTTAATATTGTTAGTAATAGAGCTTGTGCAACTTCAACTAAATAATAAAACTTGCCAAGTAAATACCTTGGGGATCCTTCTTTGTGGGTGGTGAGAAGGGGGATGCAAGGCTCTGTGATGTGGTGTTAGAATAGCCGCTCAATGTGTGCGCAATCTGTGGGGTTGCGTTGCACCATGATTAGCGTAGATGGTCCTTATGCGCCCTCTTTCCCTATCTCTGATAGACACAAGTTGTAGCATGTCTCTATAGGTGCTAGTGCTTGTTGCCGCTAAACCCCTTCCCCCCGGGGGGGGGGGGGGGGGGCCCCCCCCCCTTGATACCTGATGCATAAATAGTGTAGGTCTCCGGTAAGTCTTGCGAGTACAGCTGAGTACTCACCTTGTTAGTACAGATGATGGACGATGTTAGCTGGTTATCCCACAGACAGTGGTGGGGGCAGGGATGGATGCCACTTGCTTTTGTTTTAGCCTTCCTAAGGCAATTTGTATTCTTACCTGTCTAAGGTATATTCGCTTTCGTTGTATGAGTTGGATCTTGGTCGAAAGACCCTTGTTGTATGAGTTGTTGTATATGTATATATATGGTTGTTGCGGATTATTTCATTATCTGTGTTGTGATACCGACCGCCCTAACACGTGGCATGCACGTTTCCAACGTGTACGTTGTGTGAAGGTAGGCACCTTAGGATTGATATTATGCAGAGGCTGGTGGAGGATGGTTAGATCTGCATAGTGTCGGTCCCGGGGTGCTACAGTCGGTTCCTGATTTTTCTCCATTTCCTCAATGAGCAAATCATGTTAATCATCAAGAATACTCTGTTGCTTCTTGATAGTTGAGGCAAGCCTTTTATAACTATGTTGTAAGTCTTCAAGCTCATCACTCAACAAATCATCATCATTGTCATCAAAGTTGGGACGCTTTGAAGATACCTTAGATCCCTTTACCATGAAGCACATGGGTGCCTCGTCTTCACCGCTAGGGACGTCAAAGATACATCTTCGAATTGGCGATGAAGCACAGGCAATTCTAGCCATCCCAGCTTCAGATTCTGAAGACGATGATGGAGCCGATGAAGCATCTGAACATGATGAAGCCTCAACTTCTGAGTCCATCTCCTTGCTGAGGTAGGCACGAGCCTTGTACTTGTCTTTCTTGTAAGTCTTCGACTTGGAGTGGCATTCCTTCTTGTAGTGCTTCTCCTTCTTGGGCTTCTTATCAGATTTATCATTTTTGTCATCTTTGTCCTTTTGCTTATTTGTTCCTTTTTACATTCTTCTTTGAGTAGCACTATAGGAATCAGGAAATTTGCCGTCTGTGGATCTCTTTGCCGTTAGCTTTTCGTCGGGGCTAACGGCAAAGCCCACTTTTTGTCGTCGGCTGCTGACGACAAAGAATGGCTGACGGCAAAGACATACTTTGCCATCTGTTTTTACTTGGCTGACGGCAAAGACAGGCTTTGCCGTCTGGTTTTATTTGGCTGATGGCAAAGACAAGCTTTGCCGTCTGTTTTTGTTTGGCTGACGGCAAAGACAGGACACGTGTCACACTTGACGGAAATGAAACGGCGAGTGATTTAGCCGCCAGCCCACTGGTCAGACCAAACTGGTCAAACATGACCGAACCGGTGCGGCCGGGTCCAACCCTCTCTCTCGCGCGCGCCCAAGTCCCCTCTCGCGACTGCGCATCGCCTCCGGCGTCGCCGGTCGATTCCGGTCGTCCCCGCCACCGCTATAGCTCGCAAACTCTTCTCCTCGCTTCTCTCTATCATCCTACCCTACAGATTCGTCTCTATCTCTCTCTCATGGCCGCTCGCAACTCTAACCCTAACCCTAGGGTTCGGTGATGGTGGCGTCGCCGTGTTCTGGTGCTCCTCCGGCCTCCTCCTCGACGCTGGAGTGTGTCTGGGTGCTGCTCCATCGCTGGGGTTGCCTGGCACAGATCGATGCGCCCTCACTTGGGTGCTCACTGTGCCGCCGTCGCTACGGTGGTCGTCTCTTCCATCTTCGGCCGTCGGGGAGCTCGGCTCCCGTTATGGTCAAAGGTAAACTTCCCTCTCACTACTCTCTTCTCTCTCTTGCTCAATAATTTCTACTGCTGGTTCTTGTTCATGTTCAATTTTACCCTTTCTGTTCTAGGGTTTCTAGTGTCGATGATGAACTCGTTTGATTAGGCTACTAATTGGGCGTGTTTAGGTGTTTAAATGGTACTAGGTAGTTGTTAAGTTCAATTAGAACTAGGTTTAGTTGCAGGTGATCAGTTTCATTAGGTGTAGTCTGAATCTAGGGTGCAGTTTCATCAGTTAAATGATTGATATCTTCCATGTTTCTGCTTGCATTGCACTCTGTTGTTATGATATGATCAAAGGTTCGAGTAGGCGCATTGCTCACTGTTGTGGGTTTCTTCTTTTCTTCTTGGATTTCAGCTCAAGATTAATTTGTTATTTCTCTTGTCCTTCTTGTGTAGCAAGATTCAGTTTGGTACAGCACCATCACCGATGCAGACGACAAGGCCTTCAGTGTGCCAGGCACCTTACCGCTGCTGCTTTCGTGCGACGACGGCGGTGAAGGTGCTGTTCGGCATCGGTGAGCTCCTCTCCTTGCCTCCAGCAATTCTTTTCTGATGTAGGTGGTCTGTGTTCATCTCTAGCCCATGTGTGTGCTGTGCTCATGTGAGCAGGAAATTACAGAGTGTTTATGTGTTGAAAATGTATTCTGCTCCTTCCATGGAGTTCTCCTCTGCTCTCTCTCACCATGGTCTCATTTCTGTAGGAAGGAGGTGCCAGTGACCAGGACGACACCATGGGGGGGGGGGGGGGGGGGGGGGGGGGGGGGGGGGGGGGGGGGGGGGGGGGCGGTTCCCTGTTGCCTACAGCACTTTGATTTTCCCACAGCTAGCTAGTTCGGTTCGGTTTGGCTTGGTTGCTGCTGCTCCAATCCAATCCCATCCCATCCATGTTGTTAGGACATGGATTCAGTTCACTGTATGGTATGGTATGGGGACACACAACATCCATCCATCTTGTTTGGATCAAAACAGAGGAGGTTGTTGTTTCTCTTCTGCTGTAATGTAACAAACTCATGTAGCCTCATGTATGTTGCTTGGATGAATTTTTTGGCAACAAATACATCAACTCGGAAGCATTGATTAATTACTTCTGTGTGTTGTGCAAGCAAAACATTGCTGGCTGTTGCAGCACTTGGGTTATTAACCCAGCAGGAGCAACACTTTAATTTTAACACATGTAGTGAGCTTTATTGAGTTGGCTGTTGCAAGCAATGGTGTGTACAATGATGACTTTTTTGGCAACAAATACATCAACTCGATCGGAACCATTGATTAATTTTGTGACGCGTATTGCAAAACATTGTTCTACCTCCTCTGCCATCTCTTCTCTGACCCTGTCTCTTCTCTTCTCTTCTCTTCTCTGTAGGTACCATCCCACAGCCATGGATGACGCCCACAGCAAGCTCGAGGTCTGCTCCATCTCCGCGTGGCCTATTAGCACCTCTCCCGCCTAAAGAAGGTCCACTCCCCCTCTCCTCTCCCTGTTCCGTTCAGTTTTTTTTTTTTTTTTTTTTTTTTGGGGGGGGGGGGGGGGGGGGGGGGGGGGTTTTTGCTCTTTCTGATTCAAGCATGCTAGAGCACATTCCAGTATGTGTCTATGTGGCTTACAAGTTTGGGACATCTAATCTAATTAGGGATTGCAGAGCTGCCTCGTGATGTGCAAATTAAATTTTCTTGCATCCAGAAATTGAAAATTCTGTGCTGTTTGCTTGCTTTCCCTGAATGAATGTGTTAATCAAACTAGATGCCTGCTGCAACTCGTGTGCCGTGTGTCATACGCTCCGAATCAGATGGCTGCTATGTCCGGAAGGTGTATTGCTGCTGCTAATCAAACCACCATAGCGAATTACTTGGTTGATGCAGATGCAAGAATGCTTTCTTGTCCTGCCTATCTTGCCGCTGCTCGGTTCTTGGTGGACGAGGTAGAAAGTGCGGCTTGCCGCACCCGGCAGCGGTGCTGCCGGGTATAGTCATATCCAATCCAATAATACAATCATTGAAGCATTACAAATATAAAAATTAGCATAATGTAGTTGTGTTTATCAATCTAATATATCAAGTTTATATCAGAAGCACTGCATCGATACATACACATTCAGTACATTAGAAAGTGCAGCTTGCCGCACCCCGTGTCACAGCCATATCCAACCCGGTGACCATCCAAGACGGTAGGTCACGCTTCAAATTCGATAGGTTGACATGATGAACGGGAAAAGTGCGCAGGTTTAGAACATTATACCAAAAGCAAAGAAGAATCGCAGCACACATAACTTATTTACAATGCAGTGACAGTTATATCCAACTTGGTAGAACACGATTCATATCAATTCAGGCTGTTACACGAATAGCAAAGCACGATGGAAGCACCCGCCCAGTCCACTACTGGGTACACAATATATATTCCACAGATTGAAGGAAATACAGACCATTGATTCCATCATTTGAATTTCTCAAAAAAAGATATAGGAGGAACTAAGCACTAATAACAGTAATGGTTTGGTTAATTACATCACTTTGAGCATGTCATAGAAAATGTCACATGATATACGAAAAGCAAGTCCTAACAGTAGCCTAAGAGAACCGGTATATATAGCTCTTCTATGGCATATGGTGACAGTAGTGTATTGGATAGCTCTGTCTGAAGACCTTGCTCGTCGAGGTGTTGTCTGAAAGACCTGTTGATAGAATTCTAAAGAGATGGAAGTGAACCTAGAATGGAAACAAATAAAATTTTGCAACCCAAAAAGGTATATCCACAAGCATGGCACAAAAAGCACAACATTACTAAAAAACGTTTTCCTAGTTTTGATGGAGGTACTGCCAAAAGTAGGGCAGGAAATCTCAAATTAGATCACACGGAAGCAAACCTTAAAAATAAATATTAAAACTGGAACAGAAATAACATAAAGCAGACCTGATAAATAAACAACTCACTGTAAAAAATGATAGCTTATAGCAATGACTGTTAAACTTAATTAGTTACGCCTATATCACCATCATTTGCTCTTCTAATTTTGTAAAAAATGATATAAGTTTGATACAGGAACCAAAAATAGGAATAAGAAACAAATACTAAAATATAGGGCATTTAACTATTTGTCAAATTGTGATTTATGTACATGCACCGCTATCTCTTTGAGGTCACTATCAAATGTTGAGTTTCACATGAATGAAATGTTGCTTGGCTAGGTATACAAAATGAAATAACAATAAAATCGTTAGGTGGAGAAAAATGAAAATACCACTCAATCTATTTGTGCATCAGACACAAGATTAGCCATGGTAGCTAGCTACACAAATCTATGACCCCCTAATCATATGTACATAAGTCCTCCCCACCTCCCTCTCTACTTCCTATTCTTCATGTTGGCTCTCACCGGGGCGGCACACCAGTCAGTACCACGAAGGGGTCAAACACAACCAGGCCATGAAGTACTCAGCAAGAAGAAAGAAAGGAACAAAAGACTTTCAAGCGGGAGGAGATTTAAAATGGAGCAGCAAAGGCTAATTAAACGGGAGAAGATTATTACCAACCATATGTCCCCTGCATTGGGGTGAATGCCTGCTCCAGCAGTTGTTGTGGTGTGAACCTTGAGAAATGCTCATAGTACTCCGAATGCCTACAAAATCATTCACATATTTTTTTCTTCAGCGTAAGAATGGGGGTGCATGTACAATAACTCGCAGGATAGATGAGCACAAAGGAAAATATAAGGAAATTCAGAGACATAAATCAATCGACCAGAACCTTGACTTCCAGTCAATCAGCGCACATTGTTATGCTTGCGAAGGGAGACAGCGACGTTAGAATCACATAAATATCTCACGTCAGAGATCATCAGTACCTTACACAGCGTCATGCCGACTTGTACACCATGTTGTGTGGATGGAAAAACCAGAGAGTAAGGCCCATTTCGAAAGCTACCAAATTCACCACTCAGAGTCCATTATATTTATCCAGTGAGTTGCCTCCCATAAGGCTCACAATTATGGTCACAATCTATATAAAAATATAAGCCATCAATAAAAGTAGTTGACAGTAAACTATAAGCATTACTCATAAAACTATTCATGCCGACTCCTACGTCTAAATATTGGCTCAACTTGTTCTAGCTAATTAGTAGGCACAACAATAAAATCTAATTCTTCTGATTGACACACATGAAAATAATGGAAGAAAGGGAAGAGAAAAAATAATTTCAGCATACGAACAGCTGCCATCCGACATAACACATGCCTTCAGGTTATCTACATAAAGAAAAAAATGGTAGCTATGTGTAGAAAGAAAAAGAAAGCAAGTGTGATTACTTTTAAAGGCTTCATTGAGCAGGTGCACATGTGACTCATATGTCCATATTAGCAGAGGCGTATTTTAAGAGCACTGACATTTTCCCTTTTCAACATACGATGCCCTAATGTTAAGAAGTACATTAACAGGTACGGAGTGCAGCTTGCCTCACGCTGCCTAAACCCAGTCCACATAACAGGTTGCATCCATAAAAAAAACATGTAGGCACATCACATAAGCAAGTGGCCATTGAGATAAGATAACACAGCCCATAATAATACAAACCAAATGTTCCTATGATCAGGATACAAAAATCTACATAAGTGCCCATTGGAATTACACAGCAAACTGCATAAAGATCAGAAACATAGGCATGGAAGCTACATAATTCAAGGTGCATCCTTATTCTGATAAAAATATAATGAAACAACAAAAATCTATATATTCGAACTCTCGTATGATATAGATGACCAAAAGGAAAAGATATCATAGATGCACACAATTCAGTGGAAGGTTGTCAGGAACATACACGCACATAGATGCAATGGCAGAAGAACAACCCAAAAACCCGAAGGACTGTGACATGTTGTGTATAGCAAAAGAACTGAAAATCCTGAAGACATGGTATAAAAAGTTAAAAACATGACAAAACAAATCTTTATTCAGTAAACTAATATGGCGGTAAGAAAATTTAACCTGTAAAGCAAATCACCACCACATCAATGTCAAACAAAAAGCAAAATTGTTTCTTAAAAGTATATGATACTATTTACAATATCTATAATCAGATATAGTAAAAAAATAAGTTGAATAATTTCAATCCTTTCAGCCCACCTTGATGGAGCAACATATTCACTATTTTTTTATGCATAGGAAGCCAAAACAATTTATTTTCTCAACAAAGAGGAAAAAATAGTAAGCGTGTAACAGCCTCAAGGTGGAAACTACGAATTTCATTCTCATGATGTGCCATCTAAAATGATTTTGGATCTCCCAAAGCTCAGTTTCTCAGTTACGTAACCCTCATCAGATAGTTGTGCACTAAACAAATGTATAGAACAAAGTTGTGGCTGGTAAAGGAGAAGTGAAAATGCAGACAAATATGTAGCTTATATAAAGAAAAAATGAAGGCACCTCTTTTGAGACAAGGGGAACGACGCAGGTACGAGCGAACCTTGGTCAAGGATTTCACCGGAGTTCATGGATGTTGCAGTTGTTGTGTGTCTACAGAACGGACTGCACAGGAAGATAGGGGATTCAAATCAGTGGCTGCAGCTGGGAAGTAAAACCAAAAGCAGTCTACGTTAATAGATTATAGAACATCCTGCAACACCATAAAGAACTTTTGTGAAACTAACTTTTAAAGGCAAGTAGCTCTGATGGTAATCTAATATGGCAATTGTTGGTTGTGCTACATTATGATTTTTATTTTGGACAATATCATGTTGTTCCAACAATACCGAATGAATTATATATAGATCAACCTGTTAAGACACCCACAGAAATCATGACACCATACATATGCAAAGCAATATCAGTACCAAAGCGCTAAAACTCTGTTCTTGCTCACCTCTGATGAGCTCAGGAGTTTGAAAAGAATCAATCGTTGAGTTGTTGCACGGAGTCAAGATGGAAAATAGTACCTACAGCATGGGAATCAGTTGCTCCTGCTCGAGATCGCAGGGCTACACGGTCGGGCCATAACACAGCAAGGACTCCCCATGGAGATAACCAAACTTAAGAATAACCAGAAATTGTTCTATTTCTCTAAACCAAAAAGGTGCACAATAAGAACCCTGATCATGTAGTGACTTCATGCTGCTAATTCAATTAGTCAATCAATATTTATTCTCAATTTGGAACAGAATCATATAGAGGCCGAAAACTGAAAAAACTCGCTGCCAGCTGCTACTGCCGGATTGTCGTTCGCTTCAACCTGTTGCGCGCTCAATCAGTCGTCCCTGGCTCGTGGATAGTCCGTGGAAGCAGAGCTGTGTGCCGTCCTGCCGCTGCCGTCTTACCGCTGGATTAGGCAAGCCACAAGCATGGAATGTCGAATGCCTGCTTATGGTCTTCTGGTCCGTGACTTGTACCGCAGTCTGGAGAAGGAGGCGGCAGAGGCCAGCAGCAAAGCAGATGCATGAAAAGAGTAACAGGATAACAACCTACATTGGAAAAGCAATGCAACTAAATAAATGTGGTAGGCTGAAAACATATGGAAATTAAAGGTACTCCTAAGTTTGCCCATTCATAAGAATCCGCTAGACCAATATTTCTTAATCGTCGCTCATTTATTTCCAACTCATTATAGAAGTGTAAATTGACATCAGAAGAACTTAACTGAGCATTCCATATAAAATAGAGGTGCTCCTCTGTAGTGTTAATGGGTAGCATACTTAATTTGCATAGCATACTTAATACGTAGCAGACAAAATCTACCAGTTCAGTTATAAACTTAATAAAGAATACTAAATTAAAACAGAAACCGTTACTTCATAAAGTGTTTTTCTCAAAAAAAAATAGTTTGGAGAGAGGCTTGAAAAGAGAATGCAGTGTTGATTCCAAACTTTAGAAACAGGAATACGCAGATTTGAGATGCCATGCGTACCAGCATATACATATATACTCCCTCCGTTCCTAAAGATAAGACCTTTTAGAGATTCCACTATGGACTACATACGGAGCAAAATGAGTGAATCTACACCCTAAACCATGTCTATATAAATCTGTATGTAGTCCGTATTGCAATCTCTAGAAGGGCTTATATTTAGAAACGGAGGGAGTACATAACTTGTTGGTCAACAGAATTGAGAGTATATACCTTACCGAAAAATTCAGCAACAACCATCCAGAGACATTCTTTTCAACACTCCTCAATTTTTCATAATAATAAAAAAATCTATGGCTTGAAATATCAATAACAGAGCTCTCCTAATAAAAATGAATGAAAGACAAATTATCCAAAGCCCCTCCTAAATTCCGTGTGTTTCTCCCCATTCTTGTAGGTTAGAGAGGGAGTGGATCATAAATTCCTCGATCAGAAGTAGCCAATATATCAAATACAGTTTGGAGGCTTGTCCATGACAATGGTTATCTTGCTATGAACACTTGAACGGAGCAAGCACAAACTAAGGTAGGGAAAAAAGAACAGAGAAGCTACCTCCAGGCCACCGCAGCTAGAGCACGGAGGCAGCTGCCAGTATCGATGAGTTCACAGCAGCGGTGCAGGGCAGAGGAGGTCCTGGCTGAGACGGAAGGACCCTCGGTGGCATCGTTGAGAGGATCGCGCCGGCTGTATGTAGGGGACCCAACTGGACCTTGTTTCAACCCTTTTGTGCTCTTTTGTATGCGAGCAATGATTGCATCAGTGTCATAATTATTGGGATTAGCAGCATTAAGTCATAAAGAAGTGTAAAGTCATGTGTCAAGTACATGGCTGCTATTCTGTCAAATTACCTTCACGGCTATACTTGGCTTCTTCAAATCCATTTACTGATAGTCGCGACGGCCAACTGTAGTGAAATTTCTGGTGTCATGCTTGGCGCGCCAACCTGCCATGGATCAAGCAGATTTTATCAAAGATGCAAATGTTTAAACTATGCACACAATGCTAAATAGCTAGTCAGCAACTTAACAGGACAGATGGTGAGCAAATACTCATAGCAAAAGAAGGCAAAAATGCATTGCTTGCTTCACGCATGCACAAGGCATATGTTTCACCCTCCCCACTCTTCTACTCTCTCTCTAACATAAGTATATGTATATACCTTCATCGTCATTAATGTATATCAGGTAGCGCCTCCTTGCCGCTTTCACGCTTTCATACCGTAGTTGTTATTATAGTCCTAGAAAGAGTGAGAACACATCAATACATTTACTCATACTTACACAGAATAAAGTTCAATGTAAACGTATATTATCATTTGTATATGCAGTTGCTACCGGAGTCCTAAAAAGAGTGGAATCAGTGTGAGCTGAGAGAATGGACCAAAACAAATTTATTATCAACCAAATGCCATCAAAGGAAAATTAGTTGGTTTGAAACAAGGATGAAGAAAACAATTTTATTTCTTTTAGTAGCAATAATTTTCTAAACAAATGCAAACAAACTTGCCACATACGCACGGTGCTTGACTGGACGGAACTCTCCAAACAAACCTGCAAAATAAAACACACGAATCAAACTCAAAGATCATCACATAAATGTAATTCGCTTGTATGGTGACACTTTTGTTTTGAACCTCAGCTTCTGTGGCTATTAAAATTCACGATAAAATACCTATCAATATAATACTTGTTGGCAATTCATTAACATTAGAAAAATTATAACTGCACAACCCACCAATTTAAGACGATGACAAATCACCAGTTGCCCTCCTGCATAACTGAATTCAGTCCCATGAATCAACCTGCTTTACCTCCCACGTCCTATCTACAAATTATCAGGTCTCTTGGACACCTAGTACACAGCTAGAATTTTGGATATAGAAATACAGGCAAGCGCAACCCCAGATTCACACGCATGACACAACGCTACCAGAATCACAAGAACAAGTCATTCTGCGACCATGACAGAGTCAGGCAAAGAGAAAGGGGAAAGAGCCCCAAAATCCTTCAAGGACCGACCTAGCTAACTTCACACATCAGGCAAGCAAAAAACAACATGAACAACAATGAGTACAATTTGACAAATACTTTGTCTCCATTGATTGATCACCTTCTACAGGCCCTCTCATCTATCAAATTAAAAACAGTAAAAGTCACAATCAAGTAAGAACAGTATCCTAATTTGGGAACTTGAATCTAGAACCGGCGAAACCGAGGAAGGATCGTTTGGTCGGATCCAGAAAAGCTCAGAATTTAGCCAAAATAAACACACTGATTGAGAGGACAAGTACATCTAAGAAAAACTAAACACCAACATTTCTCTCGAGACCAACATAACAGGGTATCAAATCGCATCGTTCTTCCAGCCATTTGCTCTTAAAGTAAACTATTCTAATATGCTAAACATGATTACCGATGCAAAATACAAACAAATTAAGTGATTCCCTTCTTATTACCTGTTCCAAGTGTGCACTGCTGAACCTGGGAAATGACCGCCGCCACCACCAATTCCACCCTGATGCCGGCTACATGCACCCTTGTGTGGTCGCTGCCGCTTCGCTAGGGGTTCGCCCAGGCTAACGCACCCTGACGGCCGGCTGCCTCACCATCGATGACATGGAAGCGCCTCCTCCTAGATGTCACCAAGGTCCACATGCTCCTCCCAGTAGGTTGCCTCTCGTCCAGATACATGAGCAAGAGAGGGCGCTGGAGGAGATGCGGTGGTGGCAGAGGAGACGAAGCTCGCGGCAGCGGCAGAGGAGACGAAGCTCGCGGCAGGGCATGTTGGCGTCGACCAGGGCGCAGCCGGTGGCGACGGCGCGCACCGCCTGGCCTCCGACTTGGTCGAGCCCCTGGAGCATGTCGGAGTCGCCCAGGGCGCAGCCGGTGGCAACGGCGCACTCCGCCTGGCCTCCTCCCGTCGACGCACCAGCCGGCGGCGACGGCGCGCTCCGCCTGGCCTCCTGCCGTCGACGGCGCGACGACGCGCTCCGCCGAGAACAGAAGCTCCAGCTTCCTCTCCTCCCGAGGCGTGACGCGCGAGCTCGGCGGGGAAGCGGCGGCGCGAGCGGCAGGTCAGCGGAGCGAGCGACAGGAAGAGGCGGCTAGGGTTCTCACCCAATGGGTCGCTCTCCTCACCCTTACGTGCAGCCCAGCCATCTGCAGAACGCCACGCAAGGAGGAACATATGAAATCCCGAAAGTGCCCTCGGCGGGCACCCAAATTACTGGCGGTGGCACGCCTCCTGCGCACACCACAACGAGCACCGGCCACATCCGCCTCCGCGGTCGATGACAGCATAGGCCCACCCCGCCTAGGCCCCGCCGGTCATGGAGAGCTAGGACGGTCGAACGGTTGCAAAAACAGGGGCACTATTCATTGCTAGTCACATCGGTTCCGATCCGACGGCCAGGATCGATCCATCACGAAATCCGAAGGTCGAAAGTCGTTTGGACGGCCAATCCGACAGTCCAGAGAGCAAGTGCCCTGAGAAGCCTCCATTTCTTCTCACAATCTAACAATGGGATGTGTGTGTGTAACATGCAAAGCTTTCAAATTTTGTTGTTGTGTGCGAAGCTATCAAATCAGATCTTGATGTTGCGTGTACAGCAATCAAATCTTTCTGCTGTGTGTAATCAATGTAAAGCAATCAAATAAACTTGCTACATGTTGCTTAGCTTATTTACCGGAACACTTTTAGGAGCACTTTTCTAAGGAACAAAGAAACCTCAACTTGCCTAATTTGTTACTTGTCAATGACAAGCATCTATGTGTGTGTGTGTGTGTGTGTTAATAATAATCTGAAGTTTTGGCAAGTGAAGTAGTAGGAGCACATGTGATAGATGTGTCTATTGTGATCTGCACTGTTAATTACCTCACCTAGATTATTTGCTTCTTTTTTTCCTGCAATGACGATTGCTTCAAGTTTACTATCAAATACTATACTGTAACTCGCAAGTTACCTACAGCCAACCATTCTTGGCGCGATAACTTATTTGTTTATTTGATTTGGAGCAGCAGTAGGCACCCACCATCGACGACCGGGACCCCATGCCCGAGCTGACGAGGAGGACACCGTCGAGTCCGACCTCCACCTTGACCATGACGATACTCCGCACAAGGTCGATCCCTACTTTACCACCAATATGCGCATTTTTTTTGCTGTCGTTCAAAATTTTCCTCCCCAAGAACAGGATCTATGGGAATAATTAACTTTAAGATGTTACTGTTCTGTCATAGAAAAGACTATTTATATTTACTGTTGTCTCCAGATTAGGAATATGTGTGATGTGCGCTTTCAGAAAGTAATGCTATAGATGATGATATATCGATGGCATTCCTGGACTTTGCACAAAAATGAAATTCATTTTATTCAGTTCTGGACTATTATCACTTTGATGTGAAATGGCAATTGGTTATAAGAATTGATGTTGATTGTGTAGTGGTTTCCCTGTTTGGATTCAGTTTTCTTCTTATACACACACAAACTTGCTTTACTTGTTTAATGGCTTCAGTGAACTGATGAACTCGCCATGTTCATTTAATTCTTTTGTTTTCTTTTTAAGAATCCAAGTTTGAGGTGATGTTTACTTATGTGATTTCTATCTGGAACTTGTACTGGTTCCATTGATCTTGGTATTGCAGTTTACTTCTGCTACTTCCTATTGGATATACTACTGGTGTTACTTGTTGATGATCTACTGCTCATGATCCAGTGCATTCCTTTACTGTTGACTATCACTCTTTTGCATGGATCACTTCCTTCAGTCTTGTATTGCTTCTGATGTTGCCCTTTGCTTAAACCCTCAAACTATGAGGTTCAGGACTAGTTCCTGGACTTCTAAATTGGATTCTACATTGATTGGTTTCACTGGTTTCACCTTAGGGTGAAACCTACATTTTAACCATAACCAAATGGTTTTCTGTGTTGTTTGTTTTGCAGGCCAGAAGAAGATAAGAAGAGCAAGAATAGATAGATAGGTTTAGATAGGAATTTTCCTTTTTCTTCTTAGTTTGCATTAGGTTCTGATTCAAACTTGTAATTGTCATCTTTGATTCAGCTTGTAACAAATCGTGTACTCATCTTTGAATGAATAAAGATTTGATTCTGATCAATGACATATTTTTATTATATTTTTGGATGAATAAAGATTTGATTCTGAACAAATCTTGTACTCATTTTTGGATGAATAAAGATTTGATTTTGATTAATGACAAATCTTTATTATATTTTTGGATGAATAAAGATTTAATGATGAGCGCATGTGGCTGCCACGTGGCCTCCTTTGCCGTATGCCTGCATCAGTACTTTGCCGTCTGCAATATATTGGCTGACGGCAAAGAGGGCAACAGGCTAACGGCAAAGAGCTCTTCTTTGCGGTTTGTAATATATTGGCTGACGGTAAAAAGGGCAACCGGCTGACGGCAAAGAGCTCTTCTTTGTTGTCTGTAGTATATAGGCTGACGGCAAACTACTTCACGCCGTCCATTGGGATGCCAGACCGTCAAGTGCTTTTCTTTGCCGTCAGGCCTAGTACCGCTGACGGCAAAGGTAGGGCACTGACGGCAAAGACTTTGCCGTCAGCCCGACAGAAAGCTGACGGCAAAGTACGTCTTTGCCGATTTAGCCTTTGCCGACAATCTTTGTCGTCAGCTGACTGACGGCAAACTCTTTGCCGTCATGATATCAGTCTTTGCCGTCTCTGCTCGGCTGACGACAAATTACCTGATTCCTGTAGTGAGGGGGCACTTGGCGATGTAGTGCCCTGGTTCCTTGCAATTCAAGCAAGTCGTTTCCTTCAGGTCACTTCAAGAATTAGAGCCTTTATTGGAATCATACTTCTTGAAGCGACTGCCCTTCTGAAATCTGTTAAATTTCTTCACCAGTAGAGCCAGATCTTTTCCAATTGATTCCTTGTCAACTACCGCATCGCCCGATTCTTCAGGTTCCTCAGATGAAGAATCTTCTTTCGCTTTTAGGGCATGACCTCTACTTGAGCTGGCTTGAAGAATGTAACTATTTCATCTCTTCCATGATCATTTCATGAGTGGCGAGTCTTCCAAGAGCTTGTGATAGAGTCAAGTCCTTGAAATCATGCCTTTCTTGAATGAGACTACAGATGGTGTCATACTTTTCCTCGAGAAACATGAGCGGTTTCTTCATGATGACTGTCTCAGTGATTATTAATTGCTCCATGTCCTCGGAGCTCATTCATGATGATTATCAGCCTTGAGTGCGCGCCCTTGATAGATGCACCGTCTTCACCTTTGAAGCGATTCAATTTGCTTGTGAGGACATCGATTCTTGAATCCTTGGTAGACGTTGTGCCTTCATACACTTCCTAGATATTTTCCCAGATTGCCTTTGCAGATCTCAGAGAACTGATGCACCCAAATTCTTCATCGCTGAGTGAGTTGAAGAGAATATCGCAGGTTTGAGCATTCAACTGCATGTTCTTCTTATCGGCTTCTGAGAGTTCTGCTTCATTGAGAATGACAAATCAGTCTTCAACGATTCTCCAGATCTCGAAGCCAATTGATTCCATATGCATTCGCATCTTGTGCTTCCACGCTGCATAGTTTGTACCATCGAAAACAAGTCCATGGGTAGAACTCCTAAAATTCCCATTAGCCGCCATACCTTACTCCCTTGGTGGTTAAACCAAACCACTGAGACAAGGGGGACCTTGCTCAGATACCAATTGTAAGATCAGGGAATGCGGCTACAGGGGGGTGAATAGGCGATTCTAAAATTTCTAACGAAATGCAGAGTATTCAGTAGAAATGAAGAAACTATAACTGAAGCAGTATAGGTAAACTAAAGAAACTTAACAGATCTAGTAGGCAGAATGAAGAAATGCATCAATACACGATAGCATACATGATGACACTGATGCAGAATAACTGATTGCTTCACCGCCTCCTCCACCGCAACCTTAGACAAGAAGAGAGTTACTAGTCTCAGTGCTTCAGAAGGTCATAAGTCTTGAATAAAAGTATGGCAAGGAGCGCACCCTAGTGCGAACTGTGCTCAACTTTCTTTACAACGCTGTCTACTGGACTAAGCGTGCAGCTGAAGAATCTCTCTCTCGCCAATGGAAACTCCTGAAGAAGCACTACACCGACGAAGAACTTGAAACACATAGATCTATGAATACCATGCTTGGTGTAGAAGCAGTGGGACTAGTAACTCTCTTTTTGTCTATGGCTGCCCTCTGAAGAACCTAGGGCAACTCCAAAGACTGGGTTCCTAACTCCTCAGCGAAGAAACTAATTCCAGTGACACTGAAAAACTACGCTGATTCCTCAGGCGTATTCAACTTAGTCGCTGAAGCTAGTAGGTTCACCTGGAAGGAGATTTCCAATGTCTTCACTCTGTGTATATATGGGTTCTGATTGAGCACACTGAAGACTTACAATCTTGCTTCACAATTCAACCCCTCTTAATAGTATGGTTTGCCCTATTACTCAATAAAAAAATAGAAGAACTAGAAAATAAATTTCTACACTCCATCTTCTGATTCTTCATATGGCAGACCGAAGACTTCAATGTTTCCTCAACATTTTTAGGGGTCAAAATCCTTCGGTTAAACCAAATCTTCAGGAACTGTTCATCTATGTACACTTAGTTAACATATTGGTCGCTTAATCATTTTTCATTAATCATCAAAACCCACTAGGGAGCAATAGATGCACTTACAAAGAGTCGGGAGGTGAGAGTTTACGGTTTTCCAAAGAAAGGACGGGTTGGATTGTCTAGTGGTGATGGCCGTGGAGTAGCGACGATGGTACCAGTGCACCTAAGGTAGTTCAGAGAGCTGAAGTAGTTTGAAGGCAAATTTCATGAGTAAGCAATTATTCCGTAAAAGCAAGTTTTTGAGGCCTAGACCACCAAAAAAATCGGTTTGCAAATATTTTTCCAAGCAATAAGACACCGAGCCCCATTGCAGGTTTCCTCGGCCGTCCAAAAGAAAGCTCTTCTAATCGCATAGATGGCCTTAAGGTTTTTTTGGGTAGGCAAAAGAGAGACATAAAATAAGTGGCGAGTGAGTCTAGAACAGAGGAAAGAAGAGTTAACCTAGCTCCACGGGAGAGTAGGCGAGCAGCCCAACCCATGAGGTATTTGAAGAAGTTCTGGACGATAGGTTGGAAGGCATAGGGTGGTAGTTTAAGGGGGGGGGAGGCTGTCATAAGTAGGTTTGTGGGAAGGATGAAACAACACAACCGATGGAAGTGCCAATGTCGTTTGCAACCAAAGGGTCCATGTGATGGAGGACAAAGGTCGTTTTGTGAAAGTTTATGGCAAGACCAATAGCGAGGGCGAAGTCGTCTAGGATGGATTTGAGCTAGTGGGCTGCCTCAGCTGAGGCGTGGGAGAGGGTGAGAGTGTCATCGACATATTGAAGCATTGTGGGCAGAAGGTTAGGGTAAATTGGGTGGTGAAGGTTGCTGTTGATGCGAGCGTTGATGACCAAGCATTGAAGCAGGCCAGCAACTATGATGAAGAGGTAAGGGGAGAGTGGGTCGCCTTGCCGAAGTCCATTTTTGCAGTTGATCTATTTGCTGGGGACTCCGTTGAGGAGTACAACTGTTTTGCCTGAGAGAAGGAGGTTCTGGATCTAGGAGCACCAAGCCTGAGGGAATCCCCTGTGGGAGAGGATGGGGAGAAGGGGTCCCAGTAAATAGAATCGAAGGCTTTACTGAAGTCCAGTTTGATAACCGTAGTGGAAGCTTTCCTAGAGTGGCAACAACTCAGCAAGTCAGCGGCGTAAATGAAGTTTTCAGCGATGTTCCTTCCGCTTCTGAAGCTAGTCTGGTCTCTGTGGATGAGAAGAGGAATGAGGGGCTTAAGTCTGTTGGTGAGAAGCTTGGCGATGGCTTTAGGAAGGAAATTTTGAGGGAGATCGATCTAAAGGCATCAGCGGATCCGGCCACTTCTTTTTTGGGAGAAGAACCATGTAAGCTCTATTAAAACGTTCGACATCAGCGTTGAGGCTGTGGAAATCATGTAAGAAAGGGAGAATAGTCTGTTTAACGGAGTGCCGGTATTTTCTGTAAAAACCTGGCCCAAAACCATAAGGACCAGGGCTGGCGTTAGGGTTCATCTGAAGAAAGGGGTCGTAGACTTCCTGGTCTGAAAAGGGACATCTAGATAGAGGAGCTGTGGAGTGGGCTCGCAATAGATGTCTTGAAGAGAGAAGCGCCAGGAGGTGGTTTTGGTTGTGCCAATCAGGTCATAGTAGAAGGTGTCTAAAAAAAAAGGTCATAGTAGAAGGACTTGAGAATGGCAGCTTTCTGGTCACGACAAAAGAATTCAAGCCCCCGATCTTCAAGGACGCCAATTTTATTTTGACGAAAACGCTGGAAGGCAGAGACATGAAAATACCTGGTGTTTTCATCTCCGTCTATAGCCGTTCTGATTTGTCCTCGCCTGCTTCCAAAAAAGAATTTTCTGCCTCACTCAGTCACTCGGTTGCGAGGAAGACACACCGTTCCCATCCTCTTCTCTCTCCTACTTTATAAACTCTCGTGGGCAGGTGCAACTTCACCTGAGTGAAAAATAGATGGCTAAGAAATAAGTACAAAATATGATAAACTTTCGGAAACACTAAAAACCTGATGTCAGATTTTTAGGCATGGCAAATCTGACTCTTTTTTTTTGCGAAAACCACCCCAGATATATTAACCACAACAAACAGTACAACTCACCCCAAAGAAAACCAAAAATACATCCGGGTCCCTGGGATCCCGCGCCCCTACCAACACCGACGCGGACCGGAGACGCGCCGCCACACCACCGCCACGGCTCCCTCCTGGAGCCGTCGAAACATTGGATTCAGCGGATTGGGACATCGCGGGCGGGAAGTCGCCGATCTCAGCACCAATATGCTCGCATGACGGAGAGGAGGGAAAACGGAGATGTACCGAAGCGTGGCCGACGCCTCCACTGTCAGCCGACAGGGAAGGAGAAGATCCAGGGCAACTCCACCTGCTGCGCAGGCCTCCCAGGCTCCACGGCGAGGCCGAAGTCCTCCTCGTCATCGCGGAGAGGGAGCCAGGAGACAAAAACTCCACGACGTGGCCTCCACCTCCGGCACGAAGACCACCCCCGGAGACTGTACAGGTCGCGTGATCCGCAGATCTCCGGCCACCAGAAGTCGCACGCGCCGCGGCAGAATCCCGGAGAACGCCGTCGCAGGAGGGGAAGCACGTCGACACCAAACCCCACACCGACAGCATCACCGCCTTCACAACGCCGCCGGTCGGAACCCACACCCACCCTACGCTATGTACACGGCAAGATCCAGGGTTCCCCGACCCTCCCGCCGCCGGAGCGGCCGGCGGAGGGGGAAGGAACCCACAGATCGCCGGCGAACGCGGGGGGCGACGAAGACGCTCAGACACTCCTCTCTCTACTGTTCATGCGAGAGGGGGTTTTCATGGCAATTTATATTGGTGTGATGATGTCAAATTTAGTTTGCAAGCACAGCAATTTTCTGACAAACAAATGAACTGAGGCGGATTTGTCATACTCGTCAACTAAACTTGCCATCCTCGGCGAACATAATTTGCCATGAAAAACGTTCAATTTGCCATGTCTAAAAATCTGACTTTCGCTGGATATTCGGGTCCTAAACTTTCACGAACACCAATATACAGCTTCAATTAATATGCATTTAACTAGATAAAGAGCTTCATTTTTTTGCCCTAAAACATAGTGCCCCATCCTCCGCCCGTCCGGCCATCCTCAAGTTTTGTTTTTTTTTTGTTTTTAGGGGCCGGCTATCCTCTGTCCTGTTATAAACCCCTCGTGGGCAGGTGCTTTCTCCAGGTCCTCTTAACCACCGTCTTCCTCTCACTAGTTACCACAGCTGGCCTGGCGAAATAAACAAGAGAAACTAAGCCATGGATGCCTCCTCCACTCATCGCCTGAACCCCGCCGCTCCTCCATTCAGCTACCTGGCCTCCGCCCCCTCGCAGCTCCGCTCCCCAGCTTCGTCCCCCCTGACGGTGGGCTGTCTCCTCCCGCCGCAGTGCCTGTACCCGCCGCCCTCGCTGCCGCCGTCGTGCTTGGTGGCCGTCCCGCCCTTACCATGGGTGCACGTGCCCCCTCCGCCGCCGTGTCCGGTAACGGTGGACTTCAGACCTCCGCCACTACCGGCGACGCGCTGCAGCGTCACGGAAATCGTCGACGACGGCAGCGATAAGCCCCCGAAGGCGGAGGTGGGAGACGGCCCCTCCCCTCGCTCTGTCCTCGCACCCTTGAGGAAGCCGCGGTCCGCCTTGCCCCGGGCGCCGAAGCGGAGGGCGGCGCCTCCGCCTCCGTCTTCCCGGATCATGGGCAGCAAACCAGCCTTTGACCCAAGTAGCAGCAAGACATCTCTGATGATCTGCAACATCCCAAACAATTTCTTGTAAGTACTCCGATGTCTCTTCTTTCTCTTCAGTCGTGTGCGTGCGAACATCCACTGCTTGTTGCTTAAAAGCTGGATTTTTTTGCCCCCTCGCTCGCAGGAAGCGGAGGATCATGGACATCCTGGACCATCATTGTGCCGAGGAGAACGACAAGCTCCGGTGGCGCGTCGGCGGCGGCGGCGGCAAGGTCGTCAAGTCGGAGTACGATTTCCTCTACGTCCCAATCGACTTCGGGTACAACGGCTACTACATGTCCCCACCTTCCTACTAGTGCGTCTCGTCGATGGCTTTTGTTCTGTCTGATCCAAGCTGAGCTCAAATCGTTTGTTGCGCAGAACGAAGTTCAACAAGGGATACGCCTTCGTCAACATGACGACGGTAACCGCGGCGCATCGGCTGCACGCGGTCCTCCACGGCCACTCGTGGGCGGCGACGGGCTCCCCGAAGGTGTGCGAGGTCGTGCACGCGAACATCCAGGTATGCACGCAGCTCCATATATAGACCGCCATCCTGGCCTCCGGCACCGGCGCCGTAACTCCATGTGTGAACGCCTGTGCTAATGGCTGCTTGGGATTCGCAGGGGGTGGACGCGTTGGCGGCGTACTTCTCCAGCTCCGAGTTCCCCTGCGGCAACGGCAACGAGGAGTTCCTGCCAGTGCGCTTCGGGCCGCCGCGGAACGGCCTCTGGCCGACGGCGGAACGCGTAATCGGCCGAGCAGTGGTCCGTCGACCCAGCTGAGGCGCTGAGCACGCCGGTCCGCGCGCTGGTCGCCGTGGTCGTCTTTATCTTGCATTCTATCCATGCTATGATATGCCATATTGCCATGGATGGATAGAACGGGAGATAAACTCGTGATAGGACTTCCTTTATAATTTGCTTGTTTGTCTCCTTGAAGTATGTCCTTGAGGTTTTAATTTGAACTTTGTACGAGTACAACGCGTCCACGGTCTGAGTTACTATCTGGAAGTTTAAAAGTCTTGTTTCCTGGCGTTAAAGCCTACTCTTGATGAACACACAGTAGTTGTGTCATATTTTGTGAGTTCAAAATATTTCTAAAAAAAGAAATTTTAAACCTTGTTGTGGCGCTTTGTAGAAGTAATTACGGAGGGATTTCAGAGTAATTAGGAGGTGGAGTAACTGCCCTGCGGCGAGCAGATATACCCAAACAAAGGGAGTGCTACTTTTGAACCTGCCTGTAAACTGTAAAGTGTGACCTATTTTATGTAGTTTCATTAGTTAAACAAGAAAAAAGTCCATTTTACTCCCCTGATGAAAATGGGTTGTTCGCATAAACCCCTGAATTTTTTTTCGGCTCACTTAACCCCCCGATCTATCCCAAACCGTTCAAAAATCGTAATTGGTGGGTTTGCATGGTGGTTTTGCTGACGTGGACAAGCTCAAAGCGGTTTGTTGACCAGTGGGGCCCTCCTCTGCCCTCTCTCCCACATGCACAACCACCCGAGAGCGCTCGAGCTTCGTCGACGGCCACCGTCGCCGTGCACGTGGCCGGAGGAAGCACAGAGCCACGCCAAGATGTCCGGAACATATGCCTCGTTGCCCTCTTCAACTCTGCCAAATTCATTGTGCCAAGTTAACCCCAATCGAGCCTGGCATCGTCATCTTCCTCGCCACTGCCGCCAGCCACCGCAGCAAAATTCGCCATCACCAGTGCAGCCCCGACCTCCACAACCCCTTCCTTGATGCGGGACCACCTCACACACCTTCTGGACAGCTTGCCGGCGAGGCCCACGACCCCGAGCCCCTTTCCCACAAGCCCGCGCTCCGGCCGCCGCCTTCGGCCTCCATGGCATCGCTGTAGAGCAGCCCCGATCTCCCTTGCTGCACCAACACCCCTAGGTGAGCCCCTGCTCCTCCGAAGCCTCTCCGTTCCCTCCCTCATCTCTGTAGCCTAATCGCGTTGTGTACCGCTGATAGCCACAGCGGGGGTCGGAGCTTGGCCATGTGGGGAGAGGTCCTCGGAGACGTGCGACTCCAAATGGACGTATCGGTCGGCTTCAGAGGAGCACCATGGTGCTCGGAAAGCAGAGGAGGAGAAGAGGGGGTCGCCAGAGGAAGAGATCGAGGCGGCGACAGTCGATGCCGGAGGCGAGGAAGAAGACATAGGTGCCGGCGATTCATGGTGACTTGGACAAAGTCCTTTGGCAGGAACGTAGAGCGGAGCGAGGGGAAGCTTTAGGACAAGGCTTTAAGGCAAGGGGGAGGTGTTGACCACGCGGGTGAAGAACTCTAGCGCCGGCGGCATAAACCGAGCGTAGGTTGTGCTCTCGGCGTACAGGAGGAGGAAGGGGCTGGGGCTGACGAAAGGGCCCCGCTGGTCAAATACCACCTTGACTGTGTCCATGTCAGCAAACTAGCTTAGAAAACCAGCTAGATATGATTTTTGAACGGTTTGGGATAGATCGGGGGGTTAAGTGAACCGAAAAAAAGTTCAGGGGGTTATGCGAACAACCCATTTTTTTCAGGGGAGTAAAATGGACTTTTTTCGTTAAACAATGGAACCCGGATGACGGGCCCCTATTCTCTGAAAAATCATTTATCGAGTATCACATTTATATACATTGGACACACCGGTCGGCATGAGCTGTTAACTATCTTAAAACTAACAATCAACATTTAAGCAAAATTTGACCTAATTTAAATTTAATTTGAATCTGGCTCGAAATTTCAAGGTTACAAATATTTCGGTACCCATCGAAATGACCAAAATTTTGGAATTTTCGTCGAAATTTCATTGAAATTTTCAACCTGACTCTGAGACCACTAAGCTAGGCGGCAAATATCATAGAAGATGTTGCAGCGGAAGAATTTCTTCTTGCAACAATATGATTGTGCTTCATGCAATCTAGGAATCATGCAGTCGGAAAAATACTTGTTCAATTTGCCAAGGCGTGTTAGCCTTATGCCCGAGTATCTCCAAGGAAGGTTCTAAGCTTGATAATATTCTAGCCTTGAATGAGGCCTTAGGGGGAGTGCAGTATTTTGGCTCCCAGGCGGCCGGGCTCCATGGAGCCTGGTATTTTTTTGGGGGGGGGGGGGGGGGTTTTTTTTTTTGCGGGGAGGAGCCTGGTATTTTTCGAAAGTGCGAAATGTGTATTTGGAAGTTTCAAATAATTCTGGATATATTTCCACATATACAAGCAGGTGTGTTCTACATATCTACAAAATTGTATTAAAAATGTGTTATTTTGCAAGCTCCACAAAAAAGACACATTTGTAGTCCTATAATAGCAAATAGTATATCCATCTTTTATCCACAAAATTGTCTTTTTTGTATCATCCACTAACTAAAAGATGTATCAATGAAATTTTGTACATGCATAGTTTACATCCATATGTACACGTAGAAAAAAGTTCAGCGTTTTTTGGGTTTTTTAAATACTATTTTTGATTTGTTTTAAATAAACGGGCTACGTGTAGCTGAGATCCAAAACAACCATATAGCCTTAGGGGCAGCTATGGAAATTTAATGGGAGTCACTTGGAGTATCTGAATTTTCCGTGATGACTTCATTTTCAAAGGAATTCAGCTGAGTCTGTATCATTGCAAAAGAACATTTTAGGAGGACATGCATCTAGTTTTCAGTCAAGCAGAAGGAAAATCTTATGGCGGCCTCAAAGAGTGGATAGACTCCCTTTTTTTTACTTTGTTCCTATTTTCTTGCTTTTGTCTTCTCTGTGAACATATTTAAAAAAAATGGAAGTTGGTTCTTACCTACTGTTTGCATTCACACACAATTTTTTGATAAAATAACGCTTTTACTGTATTGTCAATTTATTTCGATCTTAGGCCCGATCTTTGTCTCAACTTCGCGTGAATCCCCCCTTGTCCTCCTGGTCTCTTTTCCCTTTCTATGTCTCCTCTCGCCTCGTCGCCCCTCCCGGCCCATGACCGTTCCGACTTATTCATCCACCACCATCACCTCATCTCGCGGGCATCGGTCACCTCCCTTTTCTCCTTCCACCCGCTTTCTCTTCTTCCATCTCTTTCCTCCTCCAAGATATTTCCCCACACTAAGGTCACATCCAGAAGGCGGAGTGTCATGAATTTTCAAATCATTAACTTGGAGTATTCATTTGTGAAGTTGGTAATACTTTCTTCGTTTCAAAATACATTACATAGTAGGTTTCATTAGGATAAGTCTTTGACCAACTATTACTTTACTAGTATATATTTGTGGCATAAATTAATGTCATTTGATTCGTATTCCAGAGTACTTATTTGTGGTAGTTATGATTTTGTATCACAAAAGTCACATACTGATACAGTAATTGTTGCTTAAAGATTTGTCCTAACGAAACCTAACACGCAATTAAAGGAGTATTGTTTTTCTGAAATTTATAAATACAAGCAAATTTTATGTGGCTAATACATGCTTCTCATATTCGTGCTAATAGCCAGTCGCATTTCAAGGGCTCTTCGCTTCGCTGGATTCAAAAAACACAGAAATAGGAAAAACACAAGAATAGGATGTCATGACATTTGGAATCCTACAGGAATAAAAAGCACAGAAATCGGTAAAGGAAGTTGTTGGTTGCACATAGAGAAAAATACTAAAATTTGGCATAGAGAATGATGGATGACATAGTTGTTAGACTAAAAAAAGATCGAAGAAGTCTAACATCTTGGTACGAATCCGACGTATTTATAGTGTAGGAAACCATTCCGTACAAATTTTGGAGGGTTCATTCCTTTGAACCATCCAAATGTATTGAAATTCTACAAAATTACTCTGAAAATCTTTTGAACCAAATAGACCCTCAACTTTGGGACGAAGTTTTAAAAAAAAACTTTACAACCGAGATGGATCGATCATATGGATGGGTTTGGGCATTATCTTATTTGTCATGCTTAGAGCATCTCCAAGGGAGGCCCCCAAATTGGCCCCATTTGTCCGTACAAAAATGACCGGCCCAACGGGCTACCCTAAACCGCCCCAAAATGTCCGGACCACCCCAAACCCAGCCTAAATGTGGGGCGGATATGGGGCGGTCCGGACATGTCCGCCACGTCGGCCCGGACTGTTCTAGCCCACCCGGCCGGGACCCCACAAAATCACCTCAGTCCCACGGACAAACCCTCACCCTAGCTCACTCTCACTCACTCTCCTCTCATCTCCTCTCCTCTCTGGTCCCGTCCCCCGCGCGGCCGTCCCCGCCGCCATGTCCGGATCTGGATCCGCATCCGGATCGGAGGACGATGACATTGATTGGGAGCTCCTCGACGCGAAGGACGACGAGGAGCTCGCCGAGCAGATCGTGTAGGAGATATGCCCTAGAGGCAATAATAAATGCTATTATTTATCTCCGTGGGGGGGGGGGGGGGGGGGGGGGGGGGGGGGGGGGGGGGGGGGGGGGGGGGGGGGGGGGGGGGGGGGGGGGGGGGGGGGGGGGGGGGGGGGGGGGGGGGGGGGGGGGGGGGGGGGGGGGGGGGGGGGGGGGGGGGGGGGGGGGGGGGGGGGGGGGGGGGGGGGGGGGGGGGTGGTTCTGTTTTCTTGATCATGGGCATGTCTATGCCAGCAACTTTGAGGGCACAATGTTAGAAAGAACATTTGTGTTGAATCGACCCGAATTGATGTTATGCAATGAGATACATTCGTCCTGAGTTAATGGTTTATAACACAGAGATAGTTAATGTTTGCATAATTCCTTAGACCATGAGAGTGTTGAGTTTCTTCATGCTTGCTTCATGAACTTTGGGGTTTGTTAAACGTCATCCGTAAATGGGTGGCTATTACGGCGGCTTACGGGTTCATGGAAAAGTATGTCAAGTAACTTGATAGCTCAAGATTGGGATTTGCTCCTCCGACGATGGAGAGATATCTCTGGGCCCTCTCGGTGTTACGGTATCCATCATCGTCTGGCCAGACACTTTGTGATTTGATCACGGGGATGCTGGAACACGGTAACGAGAAAAGAGAACAATACCGGTGATGAGGTAACTGGCTTAGTGGACAAGTTGTTGATCCACGGGAATACCAACATGTCTCACCTCGGGTATTTGTAACATATCGCGAAGCAACAGGAATAGCACACGGCAACTGGAGGTTCACTCGAATATTCATTCGTGTGGGTATAGGGGTCAATATGGGTGTCCACGGGTCCGATGTTGATCATTGATCGGAAGGGGTTCCAGGTCATGTCTATACTTCACCGAACCTATAGGGTCACACGCTTAAGGGTCATCTATCTGCTGAATACTAGACAGGGAGTCTGAGAGAAAGTTTTCGGAGACAGCGGAAAAGTTCCGACGAGAGAGGTCACCGGATGAGTTCCGGTGATACTGAAAAGTTGTTTCAGAGGATACCATAAAGTCAAATTGGTTTTGGCACATGCCTGATAATTCTTGAAGGGTGCCAGAATCATTCTGGAAACTTCTCGGAATTTTCTGAGATGAAAACCGAAAATGTTCCGGAGCTGCCAGAACCGCATCAGATGCTTTTCGCAGATGAAATCACTAAACTGG
>JAAAWM010011175.1:0-65662 GCA_036873465.1 Thinopyrum obtusiflorum
ATTGACCCCTATACCCACACGAATGAATATTCGAGTGAACCTCCAGTTGCCGTTAGCAGTGGTGATGTTGAAGGAACTTGCCGCTGGGTAGTGTAGGGGAACGCGGCAGAAAACAAAAAAATTCCGACCTACGCACCAGCGCAGGACCACTATGGAGACTGCATACAAGGTTTGATCTTTTCGTTACCGACCGTAGCGCAGCGGAAGTAGAGTCGATGACGATCGGCGGTGCAGATCCCCGCAGCTAGGATTTACAACCTCCCAACCGTGAGGATGTACTCCCTCATCTGCACCACGGACAGCCCTCCGGGAGGCGGTCGGACAGTCCCCCGGACGGTGTCGCGGACAGCCCTTCGGGAGGACCTTCGAAACTCGGACGGTCACTCGGACAGCCCTTCGGGAGGACCTTCGAAACTCGGACGGTCACACGGACAGCCCTTCGGGAGGACTCACAGAACTCAGACCGTCACTTGGACAGCCCTTCGGGAGGCACTCTCAAAACAGCCCCTCGGGCACAAAGATCGAAACTACGACCTCTCTACGGGGTTGCACACATACGGTGTCATCTATCCGGCAGGGCTTCGCCGTCCAGAACTAGTTCCCACCGGAACCCAGACAGCCTTTCGGCTCTACGAAACTATTTCGCGGGGAGGGAGAGAGAAGCCAGATCATTGCAATGGCACTTGTATGTGAGAAAAGAGTGAGTGTGGAGTGCACCCCTCCACCTCTATTTATAGGAAAACCATATGGGAAAAATACCCAAAAAACCCATCACATGGATCCTCCTCAAGGGCATAAAAGGAAGGCAAGTGGAGCTCCATGGAGGAGCTCCATCTTGGCCGGCCACCCCTAGGCCCCCCCCCCACATGGGGGTTCCTTGGTCCCCAATCCCTTCTAGAAGCCTTTTGGGGGGGGGGGGGGGGGGGGCATCCCTTAGATCTTTTGAGCAAAGCCCAAAAAAGTGGCTTTCCAAAAAGCAACCATAAAGGTGTTTTCACTATTCATAAAATTTTTTTTTGCGATCGTTAAATTCAAAAATATTTTTGTAGGTCTAGAACATTTCTAGTACCCCCTAAAATAATTTTGGACGCGTTTCGAAATATTTTCGGATCAATTATTTTCATCAGCGAAAATTAACCAAATCATTTCCGGCAGCTCCGAAACATTTTCGGTTTTTTCTCTGGAAAAATTCCAGAAGGTCGCAGAACAATTCTGGGACCCTCCAAAAAGTTCCAGGCGCGTGCTGAAACCTTTTTGGCTCAATGGTATACTCTGAAACAACTTTTCGGTTTCACCGAAACTTTTCCAATGTTCTCTCCGAAATTTTTCCGTTGTCTCCGAAACTTTTCCGGTGACTTTCTCTCAGACTCCCTGTGTAGTATTCAGCAGATAGATGACCCTTAAGTGTGTGACCTTGTAGGTTCGGTGAAGTATAGACATGACCGGAACACTTTTCGATCAATGATCAATAGCGGAACCGTGGACATCCTATGGACGTCCACGGTGTAGGGTAACGCAGCAGAAAACAAAAAAAATCCGACCTACGCACCAGCCCAGGACCACTATGGAGATGCATACAAGGATTTTGATCTGATCGTTACCAACTCGTAGTGCAGCGGAAGTAGAGTTGGTGAAGATAGTTGGTACAGATCCCCGTAGCTAGGATTTTACAACCTCCCAACCGCGAGGATGTGCTCCCTCGGACTGCACCTCAGGCGGTCCCTCGGACAGCCCTCCGGGAGGTCCTCAACAGTCCCTCGGACAGCCCTCCGGGAGGTCCTCAACAGTCCCTCGGACGGCCTCTCGGACATCCCTCTGGGAGGCCCTCAAAATCTCAGACGATCACAGACAGACCTTCAGGAGGCCCTCAAAATCTCGGACAATCACTCGGGCAGCCTTTCGGGAGGCCCTCAAAATCTCGGACGGTCACTCGGATAGCCCTTTGGGAGGCACTCTCGAACTAAGATCGAAACTACGACCTCTCTACCAGGTTGGACACATACAGTGTCAGCTATCCGGCAGGGTTTCGCCGCCTAGAACTAGTTCCCACCGGAACCCAGACAGACTTTCGACTCTACGAAACTATTTTGTGTGAGGGAGAGAAGAAGCCAGATCATTGCATGGCATTGTGTATGAGAGATTGAGTGAGTGTGGAAAGCTCCTCTCCACCTCCTTTTATAGGAAAAGCCAAGGGGTAGGGTGGCACTTGAAAATACCAAAAACCCATGAAAATATGTACTTCACAAGTGCAAAAGGGGGAGGCAAGTGGAGCTCCATGGAGGAGTCCATCTTGGCCGGCCACCCCCTTGTGGGCCCCCCTCAAAAGGGGTTCCCACCTTTCCATGTCATCCCTTAGATCTTTTGAGCAAAGCCCAAAAAAGTGGCTTTCCAAAAAGCAACCATAAAGGTGTTTTCACTATTCATAAAATTTTTTTTTGGGGGGGGGGGGGGGGGGGGGGGGGGGGGGGGGGGGGGGGGGGGGGGGGGGGGGGGGGGGGGGGGGGGGGGGGGGGGGGGGGGGGGGGGGGGGGGGGGGGGGGGGGGGGGGGGGGGGGGGGGGGGGGGGGGGGGGGGGGGGGGGGGGGGGGGGGGGGGGGGGGGGGGGGGGGGGGGGGGGGGGGGGGGGGGGGGGGGGGGGGGGGGGGGGGGGGGGGGGGGGGGGGGGGGGGGGGGGGGGGGGGGGGGGGGGGGGGGGGGGGGGGGGGGGGGGGGGGGGGGGGGGGGGGGGGGGGGGGGGGGGGGGGGGGGGGGGGGGGGGGGGGGGGGGGGGGGGGGGGGGGGGGGGGGGGGGGGGGGGGGGGGGGGGGGGGGGGGGGGGGGGGGGGGGGGGGGGGGGGGGGGGGGGGGGGGGGGAAGTATAGACATGACCGGAACACTTTTCGATCAATGATCAATAGCGGAACCGTGGACATCCATATTGATCCCTATACCCACAAGAATGAAAATTCGAGTGAACCTCTAGTTGCCGTGAGCTATTCTTGTTGTTTCGTGATATGTTGCAAATACCCGATGTGAGATTTATCGGCATCCCCATGGATCAACAACTTTGTCCACTGTGCCAGTTACATCGTTACTGGTTTTGTTCTATTTTCTCGTTCCCGTGTTCCGGCATCCCCGTGATCAAATCACGCTGTGTCTGGCCAGACGATGATGGATACCATAACACCGAGAGGGCCCAAATAATATCTCTCCATCGTCGGAGGAGCAAATCTCAATCTCAAGCTATCTAGTCCCTTGTCATACTTTTCCATGAACCCGTAAGCCGCCGTAATAGCCACCCTTTTACGGGTGACGTTTAACAAACCCCAAAGTTCATGAAGCAAGTGTGAAGGAACTCGATACTCACATGGTCTAAGGAATTATGCAAATGTTAACTTTCTCTGTGTTATTAACTATTAACTTGTGACGAATGTGTCTCATAGCATAACAGCAATTGGGTCGATTCAACACAAGTATTCTTATAACATTGTGTCCTCAAAGTTGCCGGCATAGTGATGCCCATGATCAAGAAAACAGTACCATCATGCAACACTTGAGCTAGTCTTAGAGGCCAAACTAAGAATATATTTTACCATTTATTATTCCTCACGTGCATATGAGTTTTCCTCTGAGCCTCGTGGTTATTGCAGACTCGAGAACCATAGCAGTTATAGCACGAAATATAAACATAATTATGAACATGGAGATAAATAATAACATTTATTATTGCCTCTAGGGGATATCTCCTACAGACTCCCACTTGCACTAGAGTCAATAATCTAGTCAATGCTAATGCACTTTACACCTACGTCATACCGGTGTAAAATATGCTTCGCTTGTGGTATAGTCTTCGTCCAACGGATCTGACAACTTCAGGTCCGTGTGTATCTTTGCATATTGTCGCATTTTCATCCTTTCACAAAATTCATATTTTGTGTGGACTTGGCTTTGTATATATGTGAATCACTGGTCAAACCTTGATTCCTCAGACTGAGCTATGGAACAACTATCTACAATAGTGTTCCATTTGACCAAAGCCATCTTGGAACCATACTAAGTTCATGAATGAACTATATGATTCAACATCTTAGTTGTCACTATTAAAGCGTCAACATACTTAGCCTTCGTTATAGAAATCGCCATAGTAACCTATTTTGGAACAATTCCAAACTACGGTGCCCCCATATCGTGTATTACACAAAACCCTTATTTTAAATCAAAAATCGCTTGGAGCATTGATGAAGACTGTATCGATGTATTACTTTACAACGAGCACTTCATAATCTCTGCTTGCGAGAAAACATGTCATCAGTGCTATTTTCGGACTCAACGACATTTTTCACTGTTGTCCTATGATTAATACTTTGATCAGTTTGGTATCTCACTCGCAACAACTTGGGAGTACTGGACATATCTGGTTGTTATACATACCAGGGAATACATGATTAATCCAAACACAAAAGTGTGTGGAATATCCATCATGTATTTTGCTCATCAGTGTTTTAGGGCATCGAGTCTTGCTAAAACTCTTTCCATGTGACTTTGGCTAGAATCACTCCTTGGCATTTTATGCCAAACTGTTTTAGCATCTTGTCAATATGTATTTTGGCTTAGCTCTATTAGGCAACTCTATCTCCATAGATAATTATGCTTAATATCGAGGCTACTAAGCCCAATCACTTCATCAAAAAAACTATTTTCCAATGAAGTCCTAATTCTTGTCAAGAAATTTATGTTATTTCCAATCAACAATGTGTCATGCACACAAGGTTTTTAGAAATATTATTATGCTCCCACTTACTTTCTTGTAACCACAAGCATCTTCGCTATCCTTTGATGAAATCAAACTCTTTTGACTATTTCATCAAAACAAAGATTCCAACTCCATTTTGCTCACTTCCGTCCATTACTGAAACTCTAAAGTTTGCATACTTACTAGCATCCTCTGGATCGACAAAATACTTTGGACTGTATTACATACAAGTCCTAGGTTCTATTTCCATCTCATGGAAATCCTTTTGGCGTCCATTATATCTCATGATTGAAATATGTATTAATTTCTAGTATAACCCGAACCGACTTTAAGCATCACTACGGTGAGACAATCTCATCGTAGTTAATTCCTTGAATTTGTTATAAGTAACAAGTCGAGCTTTATCGATAAAACATTTTTTATCCATTTCAGTTTATAGTTCCATTAATATTCATTAGACTCTAAGTCTTCCGAAGGGTTTATCAAGATCTAATCTTGAATCATTTATGGATACTATCTCGGATTATATTGGCATTTAGCCAATTCTAGAGTCAGGGCCCATCAACGCTTCCTTGTGAATCATAGGTATACTATTATCTAACAACAATATCTCGTCTGCGCACCTGAGAGGTTTGCACGAGGTTTGCCTACGTGGTTCAGCTGCAAGTTCGACCGAAGTCCATACATCTCATTTAGAGGCTTCCGTATCAGTTGTAGTAGGAAACTCTGAAATTACTTCCAAGGTTTCTTCCCTATGAGCTGACGACGAAGATACTGTTATCTCATCGAGTTGCACTGTCCTCCCACTCACCCTTTTGTCAAAAATATTTTCTTCAAAAGCATACTGTTCTTTGTGGCAAACCTTTTGCCTCGGTATAGTGATGGAGGAATACCTAATAATTTGGGATAACCTACAAAGTAGCACTAGTCTTATTTGGAATAGGTTTGTAAACATTTTACACAAGCCCCATATTCCAAATGTTAAGAAAAGACATAACATGGTTGGGCGTGCCATACCATGGCGTCATTTCAACAGATCTGCTGGCGCTCTTTTCAGTGTAAAAGCCGTAGTCTCTAAAGCATTACTTTAAAAGGGATAATGGCAAATTGATTTATGTCATCTTTGATCTTACCATGTCATAAATGGTTTGATTACATCTTCACGGGCATTCCACTCACAGTGGTGTTCCGGGAGGTGCAGGTTATGAAACTGGGGGGGGGGGGGGGGGGGGGGGGGGGGGGGGGGGGGGGGGGGGGGGGGGGGGGGGGGGGGGGGGGGGGGGGGGGGGGGGGGGGGGGGGGGGGGGGGGGGGGGGGGGGGGGGGGGGGGGGGGGGGGGGGGGGGGGGGGGGGGGGGGGGGGGGGGGGGGGGGGGGGGGGGGGGGGGGGGGGGGGGGGGGGGGGGGGGGGGGGGGGGGGGGGGGGGGGGGGGGGGGGGGGGGGGGGGGGGGGGGGGGGGGGGGGGGGGGGGGGGGGGGGGGGGGGGGGGGGGGGGGGGGGGGGGGGGGGGGGGGGGGGGGGGGGGGGGGGGGGGGGGGGGGGGGGGGGGGGGGGGGGGGGGGGGGGGGGGGGGGGGGGGGGGGGGGGGGGGGGGGGGGGGGTCCATCATAATGGAATTTCTCTATGCGGGTTTCTCCAATGTGACCAAATGCAGTGCCACACATATGTGGTATTCTTTTAGTCTTGCGACATTTAGCGTCAGTGTTATGGATGTATTGTATTATCATCAATATTCATAACATACATCTCATTCATAATGAAAGTATGGCCCTTATGTTATTCATAACAACAAACATTAAATGTTCTCTCATGAACAACCTTCTTGCAACATACTATATGCAATGGGCTAGAGTATATGAAACTCTAAAAATGAATTATGAAAATAAATATAGAGGTAATACACCGATGGAAGGTATAGTAACTTTTACTATGTTCCCAGTGCGTATCTAAACCTCATCACTGGCAAGTCCTTTTAGGCCGTAGTAGTTCTTGCATCGAGTCGCAACAGAATGCAATCGAGCGGGTATTTTTGTGATCAGTTTTTAATCACAATACCCAAGAATTAATGACTAACATGTTTAATCATAATTCCCTAGAATTACATCTTTGACCAGCCTTCCATACATCTATAACTTGTATGACTTTCATACATGAGCTGGATATTCCAGTCTTCTTTCTTTTTGCCTTTATACTTCTAATAGTTTTACTTCCAATATTTCTCCTACTCTTAGAAGAAGCACCCAACTTTTAAGAGTGGCGTCAGCCATGAACTTCCTAGGCGTCTAAGTCTCACTGACACCCTTTGGACATTTCCTTTCTCTTTAAGTTGTTGTTTTATTCACCATCATTACCAGACAAGCGTTCTTCTGGATCCCATCCTTATTAGTCTAATGCATAGTAAACACTTTACTAATGCTTTGCAAACAAACATTGCTTTGGATATCTCATATCTTTTAGCCTTTGTTTGTATCTGAAAATAATTTTCAATTCCATGAATATCACATAACTATCCCAAACTTTTGAAGTTCGGGTCTCTTGGAAGCAAACATATTGCACTTGACCATAATGGAATTCTAGCTTTTGGATCGAAGGACAAGAGTCACATTATCCATAGCATTAGCGGGAGAATACCAAAAGCATGTGATAGGACGAAGTCCTTCTTGGCACTCTTGAGGACAATCCTCACATTATGTTACCAACTGTAAAGTTTTAACCAGATATTTAACAGCTATTCAATTTTAATAGGGAAGGTGGAAACACGAACCATTATTCTATAACCAATTGTGCAAATCACACTAAGACAATGTTCATAATTAATTGCACTAAGAATTAAACAAGTTAATTCTAAAGTGCGCTCCCACTCAAATCAATATCTCTCATAATTGATTGTGAATGATTCAAGATCCATATTTCAATTCATCGCCATAGAATCATCATCTCATGACGGGAATTTCAATCGGTAGGCCAACTTGCCGATCACATCTCTATGTGACTCTTGTTCATCTTTTGATGCGTGTGTTCCGAGCTCAGGACGATTCTGCCATCAACGTCAAGAAAACCAAGTGATCTTGCTACGAGGTCTGACCTCACCCGCCTTACACCTGTACAATCGTTCATACCCATGCATCCATAGCGCGCCCCGAAAGGAAAGATGCTGTGATGGTGCTACACTTGGGAGAACACTAACTACTTGATATTTTTGTGAGAGATCACCCTAATAAAAGCGACTACCGCGCAATCAAGAAGGGTGCATCACAAGGGATAAACATCTCAGGCAATTCATAATAGCATGATATGGTATAGCCCTTTGGGGGGGGGGGGGGGGGGGGGGGGGGGGGGGGGGGGGGGGGGGGGGGGGGGGGGGGGGGGGGGGGGGGGGGGGGGGGGGGGGGGGGGGGGGGGGGGGGGGGGGGGGGGGGGGGGGGGGGGGGGGGGGGGGGGGGGGGGGGGGGGGGGGGGGGGGGGGGGGGGGGGGGGGGGGGGGGGGGGGGGGGGGGGGGGGGGGGGGGGGGGGGGGGGGGGGGGGGGGGGGGGGGGGGGGGGGGGGGGGGGGGGGGGGGGGGGGGGGGGGGGGGGGGGGGGGGGGGGGGGGGGGGGGGGGGGGGGGGGGGGGGGGGGGGGGGGGGGGGGGGGGGGGGGGGGGGGGGGGGGGGGGGGGGGGGGGGGGGGGGGGGGGGGGGGGGGGGGGGGGGGGGGGGGGGGGGGGGGGGGGGGGGGGGGGGGGGGGGGGGGGGGGGGGGGGGGGGGGGGGGGGGGGGGGGGGGGGGGGGGGGGGGGGGGGGGGGGGGGGGGGGGGGGGGGGGGGGGGGGGGGGGGGGGGGGGGGGGGGGGGGGGGGGGGGGGGGGGGGGGGGGGGGGGGGGGGGGGGGGGGGGGGGGGGGGGGGGGGGGGGGGGGGGGGGGGGGGGGGGGGGGGGGGGGGGGGGGGGGGGGGGGGGGGGGGGGGGGGGGGGGGGGGGGGGGGGGGGGGGGGGGGGGGGGGGGGGGGGGGGGGGGGGGGGGGGGGGGGGGGGGGGGGGGGGGGGGGGGGGGGGGGGGGGGGGGGGGGGGGGGGGGGGGGGGGGGGGGGGGGGGGGGGGGGGGGGGGGGGGGGGGGGGGGGGGGGGGGGGGGGGGGGGGGGGGGGGGGGGGGGGGGGGGGGGGGGGGGGGGGGGGGGGGGGGGGGGGGGGGGGGGGGGGGGGGGGGGGGGGGGGGGGGGGGGGGGGGGGGGGGGGGGGGGGGGGGGGGGGGGGGGGGGGGGGGGGGGGGGGGGGGGGGGGGGGGGGGGGGGGGGGGGGGGGGGGGGGGGGGGGGGGGGGGGGGGGGGGGGGGGGGGGGGGGGGGGGGGGGGGGGGGGGGGGGGGGGGGGGGGGGGGGGGGGGGGGGGGGGGGGGGGGGGGGGGGGGGGGGGGGGGGGGGGGGGGGGGGGGGGGGGGGGGGGGGGGGGGGGGGGGGGGGGGGGGGGGGGGGGGGGGGGGGGGGGGGGGGGGGGGGGGGGGGGGGGGGGGGGGGGGGGGGGGGGGGGGGGGGGGGGGGGGGGGGGACGGTCACTCGGACAGCCCTTCGGGAGGCCCTCAAAATCTCGGACGGTCACTTGGACAACCCTTCGTGAGGCACTCTCGAACTAAGATCAAAACTATGACCTCTCTACCAGGTTGCACACATACGGTGTCAGTTATTCGGCAGGGCTTCGCCGCCCAGAACTAGTTCCCACCGGAACCCAGACAGCCTTTCGGCTCTACGAAACTATTTTGTGTGAGGGAGAGAAGAAGCCAGATCATTGGATGGCATTGTGTATGAGAGATTGAGTGAGTGTGCAGATCTCCTCTCCACCTCCTTTTATAGGAAAAGCCAAGGGGTAGGGTGGCACTTGAAAATACCAAAAACCCATGAAAATATGTCCTTCACAAGGGCAAAAGGGGGAGGCAACTGGAGCTCCATGGAGGAGTCCATCTTGGTCGGCCACCCTCTTGTGGGCCCCCTCAAAAGGGGTTCCCACCTTTCCATGTCATCCCTTGGATCTTTTGAGCAAAGCCCAAAAAAGTGGCTTTCTAAAAAGCAACCATAAAGGTGTTTTCACTATTCATGAAAACATTTTTTCGCGACCATTAAATCCAAAAATATTTCTGTAGGTCTAGAACATTTCTAGTACCCCCTAAAATAATTCTGGACGTGTTTCAAAAACATTTTTGGATAAAAGATTTTCATCAGCTAAAAGCAACCAAAACATTTCCGGCGGCTCCGGAACATTTCAGTTTTTTTCTTCGAAAAAATTCCAGAAGGTCGCAGAACAATTCTGGCACCCTCCAAAAAGTTCCAGGCGCGTGCCGAAACCTTTTTGGCTCAATGGTATACTCCGAAACAACTTTTCGTTTTCAACGAAACTTTTCCCATGTTCTCTTCGGAACTTTTCTGTTGTCTCCGAAACTTTTCCGGTGACTTTCTCTCAGACTCCGTGTCTAGTATTCAGCAGATAGATGACCCTTAAGCATGTGACCCTGTAGGTTCGGTGAAGTATTGACATGACCGGAACACTTTCCGATCAATGATCAATAGCGGAACCGTGGACATCCATATTGATCCCTATACCCACACGAACGAATATTCGAGTGAACCTCTAGTTGCCGTGTTCTATTCCTGTTGCTTCGCAATATGTTATAAATACCCGAGGTGAGATTTATCGGCATCCCCATGGATCAACAACTTTGTCCACTATGCCAGTTACCTCGTTACCCGTTTTGTTCTCTTTTCTCGTTCCCGTGTTCCGGCATCCCCATGATCAAATCACGCTGTGTCTGGCCAGATGATGATGGATAGCGTAACACCGAGAGGGCCCAAAGAATATCTCTCCATTGTTAGAGGAGCAAATCCCAATCTAGAGCTATCTAGTCCCATGTCATACTTTTCCATGAACACGTAAGCCATCGTAATAGCCACGCTTTTACGGATGACGTTTAACAAACCCCAAAGTTCATGAAGCAAGTGTGAAGGAACTCGATACTCTCATGGTCTAAGGAATTATGCAAACGTTAAATTTCTCTGTGTTATTAACCATTAACTTGTGACGAATGTATCTCATAGCATAATAGCAATTGGGTCGATTCAATACAAGTGTTCTTCTAACATTGTGTCCTCAAAGTTGCCGGCATAGTCATGCCCATGATCAGGAAAACAGAACCATCATGCAACACTTGACCTAGTCTTAGAGGCCAGACTAAGAATACATTTTACCATCTATTATTCCACACGTGCATATGAGTTTTCCTCCGAGCCTCATGGTTATTGCAGACGGGGGGGGGGGGGGGGGGGGGGGGGGGGGGGGGGGGGGGGGGGGGGGGGGGGGGGGGGGGGGGGGGGGGGGGGGGGGGGGGGGGGGGGGGGGGGGGGGGGGGGGGGGGGGGGGGGGGGGGGGGGGGGGGGGGGGGGGGGGGGGTGCATATGAGTTTTCCTCCGAGCCTCATGGTTATTGCAGACTCGAGAACCATAGCAGTTATAGCACGTAAACATATTTATGAACATGGAGATAAATAATAACATTTATTATTGCCTCTAGGGCATATCTCCTATACATGGTTCCTCCATCAGTCATTGAACGAAGGGGTTTCGTTCATGTCAATGATTTACCGAACCTACGGGGTCCCCCCCCCCCCCCCCCCCCCCCCCCCCCCCCCCCCCCCCCCCCCCCCCCCCCCCCCCCCCCCCCCCTTTATCTCCGTGTTCATCATTATGTTTATGTTCCATGCTATAACTGCTATGGTTCTCGAGTTTACAATAACACGAGGCTTGAAGGAAGACTCATATGCACGTGTGGAATGATAAACGGTAAAATGTATTCCTAGTCTGGCCTCTAAGACTAGCTCAAGTGTTGCATGATGGTTCTGTTTTCCTGATCATGGGCATGACAATGCCGGCAACTTTGAGGGCACAATGTTAGAAGAACATTTGTGTTGAATCGACTCGAATTGATGTTATGCTATGAGATACATTCGTCACAAGTTTATGGTTAATAACACAGAGATGGTTAATGTTTGCATAATTCCTTAGACCATGAGAGTATCGAGTTTCTTCATACTTGCTTCATGAACTTTGGGGTTTGTTAAACGTCATCCGTAAATGGGTGGCTATTACGGCGGCTTGCGGGTTCATGGAAAAGTGTGTCAAGTAACTTGATAGCTCAAGATTGGGATTTGCTTCTTCGACAATGGAGAGATATTCTCGGGCCCTCTCGGTGTTATGGTATCCATACACAGTGTGATTTGATCACAGGGATGCCGGAACACGGAAACGAGAAAAGAGAACAAAACCGGTAACGAGGTAACTAGCATAGTGGACAAGTTGTTGATCCATGGGGATGCAAGTAAATCTCACCTTGGGTATTTGTAACATATCGCGAAGCAACAAGAATAGCACATGGCAACTAGAGGTTCACTCGAATATTCATTCGTGTGGGTATAGGGGTCAATATGGGTGTCCACGGCTCCGATGTTGATCATTGATCGGAAAGGGTTCCGGTCATGTCTATACTTCAGCGAACCTATAGGGTCACATGCTTAAGGGTCATCTATCTGCTGAATACTAGACAGGGAGTCTGAGAGAAGTTCGCCGAAAAAGTTTCGGAGACAATGGAAGAGTTCCGGAGAGAGAATAGCGAAATAGTTTCGTAAAACCGAAAAGTTATTTCGGGGTATACCATTAAATCAAATTGGTTTCGGGACACGCCTGATAATTCTTGGAGGGTGCCAGAATTATTCTGGAAAGTTCTGAAAATTTTCCGGGATAAAAACCGGAAATGTTCCGGAGCTGCCGGAACCACTTCAGATGCTTTTCGCAGATGAAAATCACTAATCCGGAATTGTTCCGGAATGCATTGAAAATTATTTTAGTGGGTACTGGAAATGTTCTAAGCCCACATAAATATTTTCAGTTCGAACGGACGCTGAAAAATGTCGTCATGAATAGTAAAATCAGCTTTATGGTTACTTTATGGAAAGCCACCTTTTTGGGCTTTGCCCCAAAAGATCTAGGGATGACATGGAAGGATGGGAACCCTTTTTGGGGGGTCCGACAAGGGTTTTGGACGTCCCAAAGGGGCTGCTCCATGGAGCCCTTCTTGCTTCCCCATAATGCCCTTTATGTGTGACATAAAACATGGGTATTTTGGGTTTTCCATGTCCCACCCTTCCCCTTGGGTTTTCCTATAAATAGAGGTGGAGATGCACTCTCCACACTCACTCTTTCTCACATACAAGTGCCATGCATGATCTGGCTTCTCTCTCCCTCCCAGCGAAATAGTTTCGTAGAGCCAAAAGGCTGTCTGGGTTCCGGTGGGAACTAGTTTTGGATGGCGAAGCCCTGCCGGATAGATGACACCGTATGTGTGCAACTCTGTAGAGAGATCGTAGTTTCGGTCTTAGTTCGAGAGTGCCTCCCAAAGGGCTGTCCGTGTGACCGTCCGAGTTCTGAAGGTCCTCCCGAAGGGCTGTCCGAGTGACCGTCCGAGTTTCGAAGGTCCTCCCGAAGGGCTGTCCGCGACACCATCCGAGGAACTATCCGACCGCCTCCCGGAGGGCTGTCCGAGGGGTAGACGAGGGTATACATCCTCGCGGTTGGGAGGTTGTAAATCCTAGTTGCGGGGAGCTGCACCGCCGATCGTCATCGACTCTACTTCCGCTGCGCTACGAGTCGGTAACAAAAAAGATCAACCCTTGTATGCAGTCTTCATAGTGGTCCTGGGCTGGTGCGTAGGTCAGAAATTTTTTGTTTTCTGCTGCGTTACCCTACAGAGAGTATCAAGGATTCATTTGTGGAATTGTTTCATTAATATTCAGAGTAGTTTTGAGAGGAACCGAAAGCGTTTCGGGGTCACCGAAAGGGTTTCGGAGAGTACCGGGTAATGCCAGGTATTACCGATAAGTAATATATAGGTAGAAAATATTTCCGTGGCTGTTAAATTAATAATAAAAGGCTCTAATATTTATTAGGAGGCTTTTATATTTAATTTAATACCAACGAGCCTAAAAAGGCCAAGTAGTGGAAGGCAACTTGGGCCACCAAGCCCAAGTGGGGGAGGCGCCCCTTTGCCATGGAAGGAGGCCGAATTGCGGAGGGAGGAGGACTCCTCCTCCCCTCCCTTGGCCGGCGCCCCTTTCCCTCCTTGGTGGCTGCCTCTCCCTCCCCCCTCTAACCTACATATACTAGAGGATTTTGCCCTATGTGATACACAAGTTCTGGAGCCTCCTTTAGTTCTCTAGTTCTGGTTCTAGTTGGTCCTAGTTGATCAATTAAAGCTAGACCTAGATCCTCTAATCCTCATAATTAGAAGCCCCGTGTGGTTCTAATCTCCTCCCTCAAATTCTCCGGCGATGATTAGCTCTGGACGACAAAGCGCTGCCGGATCGTGAAGACCATATGCTTGCAATCTGTAGAGAGGTCATGCTTTCGGTCTTCTGTTCGAGGGACTATTCGTGAGCGGTTCGCGGGATCGTTCATCTACGGTTTGAGGGACTCCAAGTATGATCTACACTGACTCGTCTTCTTCCGCTAAAACTTGGAGTCGGTAACGATCATGATCCAAACCATTTATTTTATCTTCATAGTGTTCTGGTTTATCGTACAGAGAATATTTTTGTTTTCTACTACGTTGTCCAACAGCTTGGTAGTAGGTTCAATCTTGCGGTGTCCTCACCCTGTGACAGGAGGGGTAGCGAGGCATGTATTTGTATTGTTGCTACTAAGGGTAAAACGATGGGACTCGAACATATTATTTGGTCTTGCTTTGTCTACATTATGTCATCATGCTTCAAGCATTACTTTGTTTGTTTTGAACTTAATAACTTAAGATGCATGCTGGATAACGGTCGAGGGGTGGAGTAATAGTAGTATATGCAGATGGATGTCGGTCTACTTGTCTCGGACATAATGCCTATATATTGATCATGCCATGAATAACGTCATAACTATGTGCTTTTCTATCAATTGCCCAACAGCAATTTGTTTACCCACTGTTTCTATGCTCTTGAGAGAGATGCCTCTAGTGAACGCTATGGCCCCCGGGTCCATTCACTTTATATTTACTAAAACCCTAAATTACCTTGCTGCAATTTATTTTCTTTTATTTTGTTTTGCAATTTATCTATCCACCACTATCATATTTAATCCTTGCAGTTAACGAGTACAAGGGGATTGACAACCCTCTTGCCCGCATTGGGTGCAAGTATTTGCTGTGAGTGTGTGCAGGTACTGTTGATCTTTGGTTGCGTGAGTCTCCTACTGGTTCGATAACCTTGGTTCTTAACTGAGCGAAATACTATCTGCTACTACATCACCCTTTCTCTTCGGGGAAATCCCAACGCCTATCATAAGTAGCAGAAGCAGGTGTCCAGCCGAGTCCGGTTCGCCGAGTACAGAACCCGGCGAACACATAACCGAGTTGATTATGGGCTTTGCCAAGTCTGGTAGAAACTCAAGAAAGTAGGTGAATCCACCTCAGTAGTATAGAGGAATCCTCCTTAATGAGGCTGCGGGCGCTACATCTAGCAAATAAGGTCAAGGCCGATAACATATCCATCGCAGTGGCAGACTCTTACCACCTGCACGAGCAAAACCTTAACGACCGTCAAGGGGTAAAAGTTATCATGAAGTACCTTATCGATTTCGTGGTGGAAAATAAGCATGCGGACCACCTCCTCGTGCTCTACCAGATGGCGCAAATCCATTTCAAGCTTCCATGTTCTGTACAATTCCATTATCCTTGCATCGTTTGAAGGTTGATGATGCTGATCTGTTCTACTATTGCGCAACGACCACTCGATCCTCGTTGTTCTAAACCCGAAGACTGCCATTTCTTATGTCTTGGATTCAAATCCAGGAGTGAAGAGGGACTACAGCAGACTGAAGGGGGTTCTAGAATGGAAGGAGGAATTTTTAAGCCAGGAGAGCCAAAGAAAAAACAACTATAGCAGTTCACAACATAGCATTGTTATTCCCCTTTGAGACATGCTAACTCTAGATATGTTGAGTACATGCATTTGTTGTTATTTGGTAGCGGTGTATGTGCTAAGACATGCTGAGCTGAGACTTTGTTTGGCAGCCTGCATGTGTTTAGTCATGCTAAACAATTCCGAATTCCAAATGATTTTTTTGAATTGTGAACAAAATTTAAAAAATGTGAACAAAAATGAAAACACATTTTGGAATTCCGATATTTTTCTGAAAATTAAAAAAAAATAGAATTCTAATTTTTTTTAAAACTTCAAATAAATTTTGAAATTTTTTCAGAAATTTAAACAAATTTAGAAATTCTAAACATTTTTTGAAAATTTAAAAAAAAATTGAAATTCTGAACTTTTTTAAAAATTCAACCAAAATCTGAATTTCTGAACATTTTTTGAGAATAAAAAAAAATCAAAATTGTGATTTTTTGAAAATTTAAACAAAATGTGAATTTCTGAACATTTTTTGAGAATTTAATTTTTTTTTAAAATTTGGAACATTTTTGAAAATTTAAACAAAATTTGAAATTCTGATCATTTTTTGAGAATTTAAACAAATCTTGAAATTCTGAACATTTTCTGAAAATTTAAAGAAATTTTGAAATTCTGAACATTTTTTGAGAATTTAAACAAAATTTGAAATTCTGAACATTTCTTGACGGTCGGGGCGAGCATGGCTGTCTCCATGCAACCTATCTGGCGTGCTCAACTCAACATGGCTGAGAGGCCATTTTGCATGAGATGGGCATAGTCGAGGTGAGCCCATACATCCTGCCAAACAGTCAAAAGTGGGTTCTGTAGGATACTTTTGAGCTTATGCACCCTTCATGCACCCTACCAAACACATCCATAAAGGCGCTTAATGTACCTAGCACAAAGTCTGTAAAGGTGCTTAATGTAACTAGCACGATATATTGTATGGATTGAATCGAGTGGAAAGATTATATAGATTCTGTAGGATGGCTTGTTTTGTAAACAACTTATGTATTCTAGTTTGGTTGTAAACGACACAATAATGTAACCGCGAAGACATCATTTGGATCCCCGTGAATGGAATATATACTATGTGCAACAACTACGATATGACCATCTGTATCTTGGCAGATATTCAGCCCACACCATACACTCTGGTTGTTATTGCGAAGAATCATATCTATTATAAAAGTTCACCGGAAGTCCAAAGCATCTCAAACATAATAAAAATTACATCGAGATTCCGAGACCACCGAACGACTACTGCCGCCAAAATGAGCCGTCGACACGTCGCTGTCGCCGTTCCCCTACCGGAGCCGGCTTGACCTTGTCGATGACAACTGAAATGTCTTCGTGCATGTGCCCCTAAGGACCAACACCCTGGAGCCGCAGTCATCGCCGTTGAACCCTTGCATAGATCTAAAGCATCTGACACCCAATCTCGCCACATGACGAGAAACCCTAACCTCACCGCCTCAAGAAGACGGCAGGAATCTATGCCGATGCTCCGTCTGCTATGTCCAGACGGACGAACTCGAGGAGGATCGGAGCCCGGGAAACAAACTCGAAGAAGAAGCGCCGCCATCCACTCGAGCTCCGCACCTGCGAGGACTAAAAACTCTAACCTAAACTACTAACCAAAGCGTAGTGGATACACTCTGGTTGTTACTGCTCAGTTGTATCCTCTATCGATGCCCTGCATAAATCTGCTACCCTAATCGTCGCATCCAGATATCAGGTGCATGTTCTGCTCTCTCTCTCCCTTGTCGAACCAATATGGCTGCCGAGCTTGGGCATCTCGCCCGAGCAGCTACAGCAATTCTCTTCCGGTTGATTTTCCATGTTGCACCGTTTGATTCCCTTGCTAAAGCGAGGGTGTCAGGTGGGACTGGAACCTGTATCTTCGGGGAGTGGGATAAGCTTCTGTCCTTCAAGGCATACCTTCTCGACCCCACTGGCCGTCTCTCGTCATGGCATGTCGAAGATTGTTGTCAGTGGGAGGGAGTCCAGTGCAGCAGAAGAACAGGTCAAGTCATAAAGCTCAACCTCCGCAACACCTACGGAAATGGCTACAAGTACAACAACCTGAAATTGTCAAGAGATGAGATAAGCTCCTCTTTGGCTGCTTTGCAACAGTTGAGGTATCTTGATCTGAGTTGGAATGAGTTCAATGGCGCAAGCATACCTGTGTCCATGGGCTCTCTGGGAAACCTAAGGTATCTCAACCTCTCGATGTCAGATTTCAGTGGGAGAATACCTTCCCAACTCGGTAATCTCTCAAATTTGAAATATCTTGATGTTGGTGGGGATAACAATTCTCTGCAAGCAGTGGATCTTGCATGGTTGTCACGTCTTTCACTGTTGACTTATCTTGACTTGAGCATTGTGGATCTCTATGCTGTGCGGGATTGGGTTCATGTGGTTAACCGGCTTTCTTATCTAAAAGTGCTTTACTTACAATATTGTGGCCTTAGCCTTACCAGCACAGTGGCTACTACTTCAAAATCAAGCCTCACACATCTTCAAGTCCTTGATCTATCATACAACTGGTTTAACACATCACTAGAGCAAAACTGGATCTTCTGGGATATGACAAGCCTAAGGAGCTTAACCTCTCCTATTGTGAGTGGCATGGACCTATTCCCGAAAAACTAGGAAACATGACGGCCCTTCAAGTCATTGATTTCCATGCGAATGGTCTTGTGGGTTTGATACCGAGCAACTTGGTAAATTTGTGCAATTTGGAAGTGCTGAAATTTGGTGATAACGACATCAATGCAAGCATAGGGGAGTTCATGGATCGAATGCCAAGGTGCTCATGGAGTAGAATACAAGAGGTTTCAGTGTACAGTACAAACATGAGCGGAAAATTACCAATCTAGATTGGGAACATGACCAGTCTCATATCTCTTGACGCTGGTGAAAACATGATAACTGGTACTGTACCAATGGGCGTTGGAGCACTTTGTAACTTGACATAGTTGGATCTCAGATACAATGAACTCAATGGTGTGCTCATGAAGGAGCATCTTTCAGGATTGTTGAAATTAGAGAGTTTGGACTTGTCGTACAACTCATTGAAAATGGATATCAAACCAAATTGGGTTCCTCCATTTAGACTAAAGTACATAAACTTAGGGTCATGCCTAGTGGGTCCCCGTTTTCCGGAGTAGTTTAGATGGCATACCGACACTTATTTTCTTGGTCTTCGAAATGCAAATTTGGATGATGTTATTCCTGACTGGTTTTGGGTGACATTTTTCCGAACTAAGCACTTGGATGCATCAGAAAACAAGTTACGTGGTTCATTACTGGCAAATCTACAACACATGTCAGTGAGAATGTTATATCTCGGGTCCAATATGCTTATAGGTCAAATTCCAGGGCTCCCTGTAAATATATCATATTTGAATCTGTCCTCAAACTATTTCTCAGGGTCATTGCCGTCAAAGCTAAAAGCTCCACTGCTTGAACAGTTGTTGCTGGCAAATAATCAAATTACAGGCACCATTCCATCATCTATATGCCAATTGACTCAACTGCGACGGTTGGAATTATCAGGAAACAATTTAACAGGAGATATTATGCAGTGCTGTTTGGAGTCAGATAGCAAGTCCTCAGTATCCAACACAAACTCTGCAGGTCAATTTGGTTCTACCATGGTTAGTCTCGCCTTGAGCAACAATGATCTCTCTGGTGAATTCCCTAAATTTCTTCAGAGTGCCAAAAAATTGGTATTCCTTGATCTTTCATTCAATAGGTTCTTTGGAATATTGCCAAAGTGGTTACCAAAAAAAATGCCATTGTTGCAAATCTTGAGGGTGAGATCAAACAAGTTTAGTGGTCATATTCCTAAGAACCTTACTTGCCTTGAAAGTCTTCATTATTTGGACTTGGCCCGTAACAATATATCAGGAAGCATACCATGGTCTCTGTCAAACTTGAAAGCAATGAGAGTCGTATCAGATTGCTGATTGGTCTTACCAATCTGAACTTATCAAGTAATCAGTTGATGGGTAAAATCCCAGACCAGATTGGTAATCTGAAGCAGTTGGAGTCCATGGACCTATCCTACAATGAGTTATCTGGTGAAATCCCGTCAAGTTTGTCGGCTCTAACCTCTCTGAGCCACTTGAACTTGTCATACAACAACTTATCAGGCGTGATACCATCCAGGCAACAGCTGCAGGTCCTCGACAACCTGAACTATACCTACATTGGCAACGCTGACCTCTGTGGCTACCCTCTCGCCAAGAATTGCTCTGCTAGTACTACTGATGCGGAGCAAAGTCTCGACCATGAAGATGCAGATCATATCTCATATCTCTACCTTGGGATGGGCATAGGCTTTGTGGTCGTCCTTTGGGTAGTGTTTTCCACCATGTTACCGAGGAGAACATGGGCGATTGCCTACTCTCAGGTCATCGACAAGTTGTATGATGAGACTTATGTGCGGGTGGCTATAGCTTGGGCTCGCCTGATGAAGATGACCCATGACAATGCAGTGTGAGGAGCTGCTCAAGAGCTGTATGTTAATGATGTGTGATTTGGAGAGTAAGTAGTACTTCGTGTGTGTATATTGCTACTATGTACGAACCTTTTTGGCTATTATCAGCTATCTATAAAGGCGCTTAATGTACCGTAGCACAATGTATTGTATGGATTGAATCGAGTGGAAATATTCCATAAATAAATTCTGTAAGATTCTATAAACAGCCATATATTCTGGTCTGATTGTAAACCACACAATAATGTAAATGCCAACACATGATTCTGCCGGTGAATGCATACTATATATGTGCAACAACTACGATATGACCTCTTGTATCTTGGATGATATTTAACTAATACAATACACTGGTTGTTTGCGCTCTATGTATAATCACAGCCTTTGGCACTCTCTGGATGTTGCAAGGTTTTTTAGAAATATCACTTCGCAAGGTTTCTAATGAGGACTGTTCAGTTGGCCTCTGGCTGGGAACCAACTCTTTGAAGAATGGGCTCGGAGGTTGGTGGTAAGTTGTTCCCAGATCACGAGCAAGGCCCAAGCCAAGAAGAAGGTCGGTACGTATTACACATGCTGAATTAGAGACATCAATCAAACCGCGTGTCTTATGTGACGTCTCTTGGAAAATTACTAGGTGGGCTCAGTTACATGGATGCTCTGTCTGGCCCTTTGCAGGTTTCTCTGAGCCGTCACCTGATTTACTCGACTGCTCCCCCGCAAAAAAAAAAAAAAGAGATTTACTCGACTGCTGTGGCTTGCGTCCAGTTGATTATTGTATCCTCGGGGCTCGGACAGTATGTACGACGGGGCTGTGTAGCCGGCGCTGTGACGAGGAAGGCGTGAAAGGATCCTCTGATGGAGACGATGGTGCCGGATAGGTAACATGAGCACCTCCAGCCGCTGCCAAAGCAGCAGCTCAGGATCTCAAGGTAGGCAATCTGGCTATGACCCTGAATCTCCCGTCTAGTTCTACTCTGAGTCTGAATATATATGAAGCAATAATAGTTAAGGAAAGGTGGCTAATGCCAGGACTGGACCCAATCTCCGAAGAATTGACACCTTCAATTTTTTGAAGAAGTTTAAAAAAGGTCAACAAAGAGACAAATGAATTAACAAAAGAAGAGAAGAAAAAAATAGAAAAGAGAAAAAACACTTAGGCCATGGCCCTACTAGGCGATGGCATCACTCCCGTCGGGCGCCTACTGGGCCGGCCCAGCGCTCGCAGATTTGAAACATGTTCATCAACTAAAAAAAAGTTTTCAAAATTTGTCCCAAAATTCAAAAAATGTTCCATTTTAAAAACATTGTTCTCAAACTCAAAATATGTTCAGGGGGTTTCAAAGAATTCACGGTTTCAAAATTTGATTGGAATTTAAAAAATATTCTTGTTTTCAATAAATTTCTACACAAATACAAAAAAATGTTTCGGGAATTAAAAAAATGGCTTCAATGTTTTTGTGTTTTTTAATTCCAAATATTTTAGTGTCTTTAAAAAAAATTCAAAAAATAAAAAAGTTCATACTCAAGATTTTGTTCTCTCTTTCTAAAAAATGTTCTTGTTTTGACATTTTGAGCAATTTTGAAAGACATGAACATTTTTCTCAAACTTCTGTACCACTTTTTAAAATACTTATATTTGTAATTTTAGAAAAGCTTTGAATAATCTGGTGTTTTTTGAAAATTTGAACAATTTTTTAAATACATGAGCATTTTTGGAAAACAAAAATAAGAAGAAAAAAATGAAAACGAAAAATAAATGAAAAAGAAACAATAAAAAAAAAACCAAAGTCCTCTTTTTAGTGTTGCAAGTTGACACATAACAAAGACAGAAAAAAACAGTATATATTCATGGAAGCATGGTATCCCAGCTGGTTACGAAATCGAATCCCCATGTACGCCCATTTTTTGAAGTTTGAACGAAAATAAAACTCTAAATGGGGCAAGCCCAGGCCGGAGGGAGGGTGGGCATCAAATAGAAAATGGGTGCCCGAACGTACGGCGTATACGTTTCGGCGGGCTACCCATCATACCTGCGAAAATATGTATGATTTGCCAAAGGTCCATATTGCCCTTTATACGTTTATTACGAGCGATGCGGCCGGCTCGCTGGCTGTGTGAGTGGCAATGGAGAGAGAGAGAGAGAGATGTCTGGAGCACGAAAATGCTACATCAACGGAATGATACGGGGGGTTTACAGGGTCCTTCCTTAATTCTCTACGCCCCCCCCCCCCCCCCCCCCCCCCCCCCCCCCCCCCCCGGATTTTCAGGTGGGTGGGGCCCCTCCCTCCCCCCTTAATCCAATCACAATATGCCAAGTAATAATCACCCTGTAAACACCTCGTTGATGTAGCATTACTGCCTGAAGCAGGGTCGGTGGCAAAGTAAAACACCTTAAATCTGAAAGAGAGGTTTTATCTTAATTAGAGCTGCTTAAATTGGCTTTAATGTATTTGCATGAATACCTTACATCACATGCATGTATGTTGGTATTTATGTGGCCCATGACCCTTAGACTCCGAGGACGAGTTCGGCCGCACTGTATGTACATGCCCAGGTTTGGGCCTGAATGTTCACCAAATATTATGTACCAACACACCTAGTGTGACACACATGTATTCATCTCACGGAAAAATGAATTCTCCTACAATTTCTACATGAGCAAATAAGGATTTGCCACTCCCTTAAATATACCACTCATCCTGCAGGTGGCAAGCTCTGTAGTCCAACTTCAGCTAGAACATGTTGTAGCACTATAGGTGGAACCACATACTCGAACTATGGAGAAGATAAGAGACGTAAACCCAAAGAACACCGAGAACATGAGGGAACGCGAGGCATCAGGAGCAGCGGTGGAGCAAGTCATTTGAGGGACATTAAACAAGACCTAGGCGCCTCATCCTAAACATAACGTCAGCTTGCAACATCAGTTGTCTACACTACCTAGCCTCAACTTGTGAGATGTCTGGAGAAGAGACATTGTAGAAGAAAAACTCAGTCTTGGAGAATAATCATATATAATTTCCGCATCTGGGATCATGGACTTCCTGCTGCTTTTCTAATTTTAGGCGAACATCCGTGTTTCTAGCGAAGCGAGAGGTCCTTCTCTGTGGTGAATTTATACACAAAATAGCGGGAGGGGCATTTTGGCTCCCGGGAGCATTTGCTCCCGGATGAACAATAAATAATTAAAATGTAAAAAAATCCCAATTTTTTTGTAGATGTTTTTGTTAGTGTCGGAAGTATGCTTGACAATTTTCATGCAAAACGGAGTAACAGTGTTTCGTCAGTGGAAAAACAAAATTGGGGCAACATTTGGTGTTCTATTTTTTTTTTGCACAGGCCAAAATGCTTAATATTTTTGCCTAAAAGTTTGCGGGTAGCATTTGGATGTGACTAAGAACACATAAAAATTTTGTCTTGATTTTTTGGACATTTAAAAAATTATTTTTGGGCCCGGGAGCACGTGCTCCCAGGAACCGAATTTAATTTCCGCAAAATAGCACACATCATTTGAGGGACCACCACTCCAATATCTTTATTGTGGACGTCAATTGTTGTTGGATGCCATTCTATCGAGCGAACCATCATAGAAGGCGCTCGAGGTACTTGTCGACGCACATCAGGGTACATGTCGGCGGCACCGACGGCAAAGGTCAAGTCATCCTAGTTTTCCCTAAGCAACATGGAGAGCGAGAGGGGAATATATATATATTTAGAGGGAACACCATCTCTGCATGATTGTAGATGTAAGAGTGGTCAAATTTGCAGTTGTAACTACTGTCTACGCACACCATGTCACCATATATCAGGCAGGATAGACATGCCCGTTATCCTCTCCCACATCAGGATGAGGTCCATATTCACCGGCGTCTCAGGTACATGATCATGCTCAGAGACTAGGCTTTAGCCCCGCAATATAGATAAGATCAAATGGCCAAATGATACAAGGTGTTGAGCTAACCCACTCACAAAACCTCTGTTGCAGAAACAAACCATAATAAAATCTCTGCTGCAAAAAAAAAAACTGCAACTTGACCTATGTTTGCAAAAAATTCTGCGACATGAGCAGTGTTGCAGAAAATTTCTGCAACACGACCTATGTTGCAATGGTAGAGAGCAACACCCAGCCGCCCAATCCATTAGATCTGACGGCTCTGGCGGTGAAAAGATCCGCCGGCCGACGCGTAGCAGCGTCTAATTTTTTATGTTAAACTATTACTTAGTGCTGGTTTAGTTGGGTTAATCAGGCCTGGGACTAATCAATGCATTTAAAAATTTCACCAAATCTGTGGCAGAATTAACTCTACACCAGGACCTGCTCCACATGGCCGAAACTCACGCAAGCCCCCGGTTTCTCTCTCTCTCTCTCTCTCTCTCTCTCTCTCTCTCTCTCTCTCTCTCTTCACTTCTCTTTCTCTTTCTTTTCTAGTGCGAGCGGCTTAGCATAGTTCTTCCAATCGCCGCTAAAAGCAGTTCAATTTCGTCGTGATTCCCATGGAATACGTCCGCTATTGCAATGAATAGATACAAGGTCCAATACTCTGCTTCTTCTGATACCCTTTGCTGTTTGTTGCCGCCCCTACGATCTGGGTGCGTCGATTCGAGTTGGAGGCCCAGCCAGAGTGCTTGTTCACCGATTCATCAAGAGGAGAACCGGAGGAGCAACTGCACACGCCCTGCATCCAGACTACCGAAGCCACATGCGCCGTCGCGCGATGATGTGCTTCCAAAATCAATCAAAGTTGTTTCATCCCATTTTGTTTCCATGTTCTGTTTTTAGAAAAGGTTTTCTATGAAGAACTAATTGAAGATTTTGTCATAAGGAATGATAGAAGGATGGCATGATCCTGCTAAAGAATGTAGTACTTTTGAATACTTTGGTTGCTTCTTGGTAAGATGTAATTCTTTCAAAATTTGTAGCACTAACACACACACACACACACACACCACACACATTATAAAATTGTATCCTATATAACTAAGAAGTTCATCCCCACTATCATATTTATCTTAACATGCAGCCTATCCACCTCATCAATCTTGCCATGTCATCAACTTAGAACGTGCATGCATGCCATGCCATGCGTTCAGTTTACAGTCGTCCGCAACCAACAGAACACAAACCACAAACCGTCTCATGCATTTTATCTCCAGCCGTAATAAACCACTTATAGCCACAGTGTTTCCTGTCCCCACATTCCCGTTCCTCTCCCCTCCTTGGCGTTTTATTGTGGCTTTCAAGTTTTGACAAAGAGGCAAGTACATACAGGAACCGAAAGGAATAGCAACTGCAGATAAGAACAGGGCACAGATCGTTTCCCTTCGTCTCCCTCCCACATAATATAGATCTGAAACAGTTATCCACCATTATTTATTGGAGGTAAGTTATTCGCCACTACTCAATCCATCTGCTACTGTGCACATTCGTTTCAGCTTCTAGATCATCCAACTCTTTAAATTGCGGCGTGCAGCACTAGGTAGAGGCGCATGAGCGATTGATGGACATCCCCGCAAGCAGCGCAGTATCAGTTGGCTGCTTGAGATCCGGGGAGGTGAGCATGACGCGCTGGCGCGGCTATCCATTAGCGTCTTCTGCGAGACCCGGAGGCAGAGGTCCGTGCGGTGAGCCGGTGACTCTGGCGACCTCAACCATCACGAGGGAGGTCACGCGGAGCGCAGCTGGAGGACAGGCCAGAGACTTGAGCGAACGGCGGGCGGTGGTCGCGGGATCGTCACCTCATCGGCACCCACCGTGCTGATGAATCGGCCACCACTGGTGGCCATCGTACGTATCCAGCGTTAGAGCTTGTATGATGTGTGTAACCAAGGAGGCCCGGTGTGGTATGGTGTGATGGTATGGATGGGTCGTTCTAGGACTCCCAGCCCATCATGGTACAGAAATCAACCATCTTGGTCCTCAATTAACGAGAAAGGCATGTGAATTCACCATGCATCACGAGGTAGCTAGGTAAAAGATCCTCTCACCTGAAGAAAAATTCCCGAGCTTGATCCATTTTTCTGCGAAATTATTCAGCGTATGGTAAATTTAGGAGCACTGTATTGATTGTTCTGCTGCAGAAGTTGATTATTTTTCTAGATTTCAGAAAGAAAAGAGTTGATCCTTGGTCTATAGAGGTTCAAGTTCCAGGTAAAGGTTACCTGCTTACTTCTAATTTTGGTGTGGTGTTCAAGCTCACGAGCTAGCATGGTATGAATCAGATGCGCTTGCTAGGATTGAGGTTGCATCGGAAGGTTCATCGACTGGAATATATGCCAACTATATTTAATATGGGTAAGTATGCATATCATATTACTGTTGGTGGTCCTTCGATGCTAAAAGACTAGCTAGCGATATCACCATATTGTGCCGGTGATGTCAATATGTTCATATGTTGTTGACAAAGAGATGGTGGGGATATCAGACCATTCCTGGATAGTTTAGCACATGATGCAAATATGTTTGTCGAGACAAAAAATACCATTCAACTAAGCATGCATACGACAGAGCACTCAATGAATTATATTTGTGATCATACTTATAGTGACATTTTGGTATTGTAACTGTACAGTTGTTAATGCACTACGTGCTTTATGCATTACATTTCTATTGTACATATCTCATCGATGATAGGTCGTCTGATCCAGTCCTATATATGTATTCTCTACATTAATACCTTCCCGAGTGTGTACGATCTATCTCATTCCATGTGTTTTATAGGAAATATAATGAATTTCCGTGCCAAGTTTGTTTCAGCTCACATAGTTATCTCTGAAATTAATAATTTTATTAAGTAAGTCACAATTGTATGCACTAAAAATTTCCGCAGCTATGTGCGGAGTCTCAGTCAAATAGTTGATCCTCACTGCCCATATTTCTGCGAATATGTCACCTCAACATGCAATCATGCATGAGAAAAGGACCACCTCAATAAGCAATCATGCATGGGAAAACAACATGCGGAGTCTCATTGAAATAGTTGATCCTCACTGTCTATATTTCTCTCTACGTGCAAATATGTCACCTCAACATGCAATCACGCACGACAAAAGGACCACCTCAACAAGCAATCATGCATGGGAAAATACATTTGTGTATGCAACCTTTATTCAATAAAGATCGTAAAACAAAACTATAACTGAATACGATAAAGCATATATTTTTATTTCCAATTCATATTGTATATTTAAATATTCATTTTCATACAACCAAATAGCACTTAAATATGTTACAACCAATTCCCGCAGCAACGCGCGGGGTATCATCTAGTTTTCCTAATTGCCAATGGTTACGAGGGCCCAATTTTTGGTCTCGCACCGGGCCTCCGTTTTCTTGGGTATGGCCCTAGACTCGGGTGAACTACCTGCGCCGCCGCCACCAACCCCATCCTCCTCCCCGCATCCAGGCCGGCACACCCCTGTGCCGGCGACGGGTGGCCCGAGCTCGGCGGCGCCTCCCATCCCTCCAGCCTGCCTCCCCACCGGACACCCCCTGTGTCTCCCCACCTCGGCGGCAGACGCAGCTCCATGCGAGGCCACCAACACACACCCATCCACCAGCAAGGAGAAATCCCAAGGGCCGCCGCCAACCACCAACCCCCAAGGAAGCTCACTAGGAGCCCATCTGCACTGCCTTCCGTCGTCCAGCAGCTGTAGCCCCTGGATCCCGGCCAGCCCGCCCACCAGCCAGCCGCTGTTGCGTCGCACCACCACCCACCGTGGCCATGGCAGGGGCAAAGACCCGCAGCCCGCGCCACCCTCGGCCCATGCCGCCTAGCCCCAGGTCTGGCCTCGACGCCGTCGTCACTGAAGAACAAGGCGCACCCACCACCTGGCGCGGGGGGAGGGGGGAGTAGCGTCGGGGCTCCGCCACTGCCCACCACGCCGCCCGGCTTCAATGCCACGCTCCCTCCTGGGGTGACGGCCCGAGCCAGCACGCCCGAATAGGAGGACCAAGAAGGCCCCGCCGCCGCCGGCGGCGGCGAGGGAGGAGGAGGGTGGGGGGTGGGGCCGGTGGTTTTAGGGTTGGCCCTCCGGCTGCCGCGCGGGGGCGGCGCGGAGGGAGGGGAGCAATCTACACTATAAAAACCCCACCAAAGCAAAAGATTATCTCGTCTTACTACATACGGCAGGTGAACTTAAACATTGCTTGCAGTGCTTTAGTGAAATTTAAGCACTTGTTAACACTAGAGTTGACTATCTTTTTTTGGACTATGCAGGAGAAATTTGAGAAGTGGAGAACCTCTGGCCACAAGCTCCCTGGGCTATGATCCTAGAAGTCTCTGAGATGATCGATGGAAACGCACAGGTTGCTGATACACTATACTATCACTACATATTGTATCACCAATGTCACTAACAAACCTTCGATCATCATGTTGGAGTTGTTCAGTCCGTCAAGGGATCACAAGTTCCTAATGTGCTGCAGGGTTTTTCGGTTTCGCAGGCATCTGAGCCCCATTTGCCTCTCAATCCTACGCTTTGCTGCCAAGCAAAGGTTCCTAGATGAATGCTAAATGGTTGCCATGCATTCTGATTCACGCAGCACGCGCACCAGATTCTTGAGCTTGATCATACACATCTTCTCTCTATAGTGCGTGGCACTTGATGGACTACCCTGCGGAGATCTTATAAGACACACGTGCATCCATGTGCCACGAATATATGTGTCTTTCCTTGCATTGAACAAATTAATTAAGAAACACGCACTAGTCCATAAATAAGCAATTACTACGTACCCATGAGTCTTCCCTTCCTTTGGGGCATTTCTTCAAACAACTCGCATGTGACTCTGCCGACAAGTAGCACACCGGCACGCCGAGCTCAATCGTAAGGGTGGGGAGGGTGTCGGCACTGGCCTTTTCATTCTCCTCCTTACGCCGCTCCGTCCTCCCCAGTCGTCGATATAGTACTATACGTTAGGAGTGCAGGCCATGGGCCTTGAATAACGTTGGAATACAATAATTATACATGGACCTATATGTTAGGAGTTATGAATCTTGGAGCGACTGGACGTGGGGGATAATGAGGGCATCTTTGCCCGAGCTCAGAATAGGACTTCCGTTTTACCATATATCGTACGCGAAACTGCTCCACAGCTGACACTCCATGAACGATTCATGGACGATTGGCAATCAGACGGATGTGCTGCGGTTTATTCTATCATTGGATGGCTGGATGTGAAGCATCGTGCATGAATCGTGAGAAAAGCATCGTCTGCATAGCAGTGCTCTATCGTACGTCTAGTTGTGTACTGGTAGATTCGTTTCAGTTTGGGGAATTACTGCCTTTCAGTGCTTTCCCGTTTCTACGTAAGAGAGGAACAATTATTGCATGCATGCGCCTTAGCTAGTCGTCGATATAGTACTATCCGTGTGGACCCTGCTGCCCGCGTGATCCCTGATGGATATGCAAGCCCGGCCAGCCAGTCGTCGTCTGCACTCTGCTTGAACAAAGTGGAACGGTGCTCGGGTGCTGGTGGTCAGACTGGGGAGCTATGGCGTCATGGAGTAGACGAGTCAGGTGGGTAACATGGAACGTCTCACCGACAAGAGCGGCGTCTGTAGCTTTGACGTGCTTCATGAGTGATTTCCCAGTGGGCTTGAAGACTTGGGCGTCTTCGTCTTCTAGCAGACTGCTTCGGCTGCACATGCCATGATGAGTGAGCACAGGTCTTTAGCTCCATGATGAAGCCGGGAAATATGAATCCTCCCTAGCGGAAAAACGACGGAAGATATAACATGTGAACACCCATAAGGAGTCAAGGATGGTTGTGTGCGCATATGCATGCTGCAGCGGCGGGAAGTTGCATGGGAATCTTCGAAAGAAACGAGGTACTGCAGGCATCTGCACTGCGCAGCGTTTGCATGCTTTCCAGTTCATTACAGCGTCCATGGTGTCAAGAGTGTAGTCGTCGATATAGTATGCGTGTGGGTTCTGTCGCCCGCGTGCCCGGTCTTCCTGCGATCCATCGCTCCATGTGCGTTCAGGGTATGGAACCCCTATGAGCACCTCCGAACGTGCGTGCTGGAGGGATGAAAGAGAAAGGAACATGGGGAGGCTCAAGTCGATTATATCATTATATGCATGCCAAGATCAAGACCAAGACCAAGACTTGGAGCATTCAGTGAGTCTTTGATATAAATGATTGCCCCCTGATGATTGATTGGTGTCTCATTTCTTACCTCCTCAATTATATGCATGCCAAGACAAAGACCAAGACCAAGACTTGGAGCATATATTGTGCTTCTGGGTGAACTCAAGATCAGCTACCTTCTCCATTCCACTATCATTCCCATCCACTGACCCCTTCCTTGTCCAACCAATATGGCTGCTGAGCTTCGGCACCTCGCCCAAGCAGCTGCAGTGATACTTTGTCTGCTGATTTCCCATGTAGCAGCGTCTGACACCCGTGCTCAAGCAAGGATTTCAGGCGGGACTAGAACCTGCATCAGCAGGGAGCGGGAGGCACTTATGTCCTTCAAGGTAGGCCTTCTGGACCCTGCTGGCCATCTCTCGTCTTGGCATGGTGAAGATTGCTGTCAGTGGGAGGGAATCTGGTGCAACAACAAAACAGGCCGTGTCGTAAAGATCAACCTCCGCAACACCAACATCCGTGACTACGATGCCTCCATATATGGCTATGCTAGGCTCCACAGCCTGGTCTTGTTGAGAGATGAGATGAGCTCCTCTTTAGCTGCTTTGCAACAATTGAGATATCTTGATCTGAGTGGGAATGACTTCAATGGCACTAGCATACCTGTGTTCGTGGCCTCTTTGGAGAACCTAAGGTATCTCAACCTCTCGTGGTCTGCTTTTGGTGGAGGGATACCTTCCCAACTCGGTAATCTCTCAAAATTGCAATATCTTGATGTTAGTTATTATGATATCTACAATGTTGGTGCCAAACAGAAGGAAGTGGATCTGGCATGGTTGGAGCGTCTCCCATTGTTGAGTAGTACGTCTTGACATGAGCGGTGTGGACCTAAGTTCTGTGAGGGATTGGTTCAACATGGTTAACATGCTTTCTTCTCTGAAAGTGCTTCGCTTAGAAGATTGTGGCCTTGCCAGCATAGCGTCTGGTACTTCAAAATCAAACCTCACGCATCTCGAAGACCTGGATCTACCAGGCAACCTGTTTAACACATCACTAGAACACAGCTGGTTTTGGGATCTCACAAGCCTTAAGGAGCTTCACCTCTCCAAGGGCGAGTGGCATGGACATATTCCTGGAGAACTGGGAAACTTGACATCCCTTCAAGTCATAGATTTTTCTTATAATGACCTCGTGGGTTTGATACCAAGCAACTTGGAAAATTTGTGCAATTTGGAAGTGCTGCATTTCAAAGTAAACAACATTAGTGCTAGCATAGGAGAGTTCATGGATCGATTGCGAAGGTGCTCATGGAGTATAATACAAGTGTTGTCACTGGAGGATACAAATATGACCGAAAAACTACCAATCTGGATTGGGAACATGACCTGTCTCATTGCTCTTGATGTCAGGAGAAACAAGATAACTGGTACCATACCACTGGGAGTTGGAGCACTTGGTAACTGGACAGTGTTGGATCTCGGCTACAATAAACTCAATGGTGTGCTTACAAAGGAGCATTTTGCAGGTTTACTGCATTTAGAGTATCCGGACTTGTCAAACAACTCCTTGAAAATTGATATTGAACCAAATTGGGTACCTCCGTTTAGACTAAGGCAAATATACTTACAGTCATGCTCAGTGGGCCCCCCTTTTCCAGAGTGGCTTAGATGGCAGACCGGCATCCAATTTCTTTTTCTAATAAATGCAAAGTTGGATGATATTATTCCTGACTGGTTCTGGGTGACATTTTCTAGAGCTTCAGTCTTGCATGCATCGGGAAACATGTTCCGTGGTTCATTACCAGCAAATCTACAACACATGTCAGCTCATCGTATATCTCTCCGGTCCAATAAGCTGTCAGGTTTAGTTCCACGGCTCCTTATAAATATATCAATCTTTGATCTGTCCTCAAACAGTTTGTCGGGGTCATTGCCACCTGAGCTACAAGCTCCCTAGCATGAGGTGTTGACTCTGGCAAATAATCAAATTACAGGAGCCATTCCTTCATCTATCTGCCAATTGACTCATCTGAGACACTTGGACTTATCACGAAACAAGTTAACAGGAGATGTTTTGCAATGCTGGAATAAGCCAGACAACAATACTACAGTGTCTAGGGTAAACTCTGCAAATCAATTTGGTTCTGTCATGTATATTTTAGTCTTGAGCAACAATTGTTTCTCGGGTGAATTTCCTAAATTTCTTTAGAGTACCTCACAATTGAAGATTCTTGATCTTTCATACAATAGGTTCTTTGGAACATTGCCAGAGTGGTTACCAGGAAAAATGCAAGACTTGGAAATCTTGAGGTTGGGATCAAATATGTTCAATGGTCATATTCCTAGCAACCTTAGTAGCCTTTCAAATCTTCGTTATTTGGACCTAGCCCGTAACAATATATCGGGATCCATACCATGGTCGCTATCAAACTTGAAAGCAATGAGTTACGTATCTCATAAGGATTATGAATATGACTATGCTTATAATGGTGCTTTTGACAACAGCATGCCAGTAATCACAAAAGGCCAAACACGTGATTATACCTTTTAAATATACAAGCTACTCGTGATTCTTGATCTGTCATGTAACAATTTAACAGGACAAATTCCAGAGAAGATACATCTGCTGATTGGGCTCACTAGTACGAACCTATCAAGTAATCAGCTGATCGGCAAAATCCCAGACAAGATTGGTGATCTGAAGCAGTTGGAGTCCCTCGACCTATCCCGCAACAAGTTTTCTGGTGAAATCCCGTCGAGTTTGTCGGCTCTAACCTCTTTGAGCTATTTGAACCTGTCATACAATAACTTATCAGGAAAGATACCATCCGGGCCGCAACTGCAAGCTCTCGACAACCAGATTGGTATCTACATCGGCAACCCCGGTCTTTGTGGCTACCCGCTCTCCAAGAACTGCTCTACTAGTACTACTGATACAAAGCAAAGTGTCGATCATCATGATGCAAATCATGTCATGCCTCTCTACCTTGGGATGGGCATAGGATTTGTGGTCGGCCTTTGTGTGGTATTTTGCACCATGTTACTGAGGAAAACCTGGGTGATTGCCTACTTTCAGGTCATCGACAAGCTGTATGATGAGACTTATGTGTGGGTGGTTATAACTTGGGCTCGCCTGATGAAGAAGACCCACGGCGACACAGCGTGAGGAGTCTGGCGCTTCGTGTTCAGCTGAAATTCTCAAGAGCTGTATGTCATGCTTTGTAGTTTGAGAGTAATTGGTACTGTTTTGTGTGTGTGTGTGTGTGTACACTACTATTTACTAGTCTCTGGTGCTATTGTTAGCTACAGTAAAGGCACTCAATGTATTGCAGCATACTATATTGTATGGATTGAATCAAGTGGAAGTATTCCACAAATTTTATAAGTTGGCTTGTTCTTTAACCATAAATACATGATTTTGATTGTTTATTGTTGAATTGTGTTAATAACGCTGGTATGTCTCGCTGACCCTGTTATTACCTGTACATGATTGATCGTGGCCTATGTTCCTGCTTGCTTGCACTTATGATGGAGACACTGCGGTTTTGCTTTTTGCAGGTCTCTATGACGCAGGTCGTGAGGTTTTAAATGAAGACTGTTTCTAGGTCGGCCTCTGGCTGGGAAGCAACCTGTTGGTACAGGAGCTTACATGGGCAACAGACTGATGGTACTTGATGCAAGTTCGTTCATAAATGATTTCGTGCCTTGCAGGTTTCTGTGAGCTCATGTCCATTTGATATTTCTTGACAGACTTCTGTTAGAATAAATTCGAGGCTACCGTCGATCTACCGAGGACCAAGCAATCACACGAGGCACAACACCGAGATTTGTTAACGAGATTCATCAATATGGCTACATCCCCGGGGCCTGACTACGGGCGCTCCTCCCCGTGACACCGTCACAATACCGCACCCTGTCCGCCCGGGCGCCGGCACATGCCGCCGGTTCCCCCGCGTGCCTGTGCTATTATGTTGGCATAGGTTACATCGTGTGTCTGTAACATCCCCAGCCTCTCACCACAGTAATCTTCCACTGATCATGCCAAGTCAGCACCAATAGCAATGCTTGATCATATTGGTTAAACCCTTCAATTCAAATTCACTTTCTGAAATTAATTCCAAACCAAAGTGCAAAATGAAGATGCTCAAAACTTGCTGCAAAAATGTTCACCACATGGCAAATAATCCAACATAATTTCCTGTTAAGGAAAACAGCATCACTATGTGGCAAAAGTGAACAGTAGCAATTAAACAAAGCCATTTCAGCACTCTAAAAATGCTTTTGCATTTTTGAAAAAAATCCAAACAGCATCCAAAAATTCCCACACTTGTTGTGGCAGTGCATAATAGTGCTTTGGAATTATTGGGACAAGCTCCATATTTTTCCTAAGTCAGTTGGTGCCCCTAATCATTTCCTTTGTCAGCTGCTGTACTGGATAAAAGGAAAAAAAGGCGGAAAAGGAAAACGGGCAGACCACTTAACAGCTAATGGGCCGAGCCCAGCCGGCCCAGCACTGCTCGTGTACCTGCTCCTCCCTCGCGTGTCGTCGTCCCCGTGGCCGCCGCGCGCGCACCGGGCAAACGTCGACACGACGACGTCGCGTCCGGCCGAGGGGATAAGGACCCCCTCCGTCCATCTCCCCTGGCCTCTCCCCTCCACTCGCCTCACTCTCCCCTCTTCTCCCACTCACGCGCGCGCTCTCTCTCTCTCTGCTCGCGAGTGACCGAGCGCAAGAAACGCCGCAGTTCGTCGCCGCCGCGGCGACCGTCAACCTCGTTCCGCTCCGGCATGTCAGGCTGCTCCGCTGGGTTCGTCCACGTCTCCTGCGCTACCACGTCGAGCTCGGAGAGCCCCTCCCCGACCGCATCGAGCCTCCCCCTTCTTCTGCATCTCCGGCACGATTCCGGCGAGCTCGAGCTCGACTGCGGCTACTAATCTGTCGACGGTTTTCCTTAACCGCTAGGCGAGCTCCTCCTCATCCCTCCTCGTCCGCGCTCCGTTCCTGTGGCCGTAGTTAGCTGTGCGCTTCACGCCGCCGTGCCGTGCTCTAACCGCCGCCGCCGTAGCCACTAGCGCGCTCCCGAGCCGCTACGGGTCGAACCAGTGCCTCCGGTGTGCTCCAGACGAGTTGCTGCACCCGCCCAGCTAGTTTGCGTGCTCGCTGTCGCGTCGTAGCCGAGTTTTCCCACAACCCCCGAAGCCGCCGCCGCCATAGCTCGTCTCCGGCGCATCTCCGGCCACCCCCTGGCCATTGTGACGCCATAGTTTGATGCGCGGCTCCATCAGCTTTCGAAAGAGCCCAACCATGTCGCTTTTGGTGCACCATAGCGGAATCCCGCAGCTCGCCGGCGTGCGGCCGCCGCGTGGAGCTCGCCGGAGTGGATTCCGGTGCCGACGTCCTACGTGGACTGACCGGTGGGCCATCCTGGGTCGCTGGCAGCTGGGCCCCGCGGGCCCAGATGACCAGTTGACCAGGTCAACTGTCTGACTGGGCAGGACCCAGTCACTGACCAGTGGGGCCATGTTGACTAGTCAACTGGTCAACGCTGACTAGCTGACTCAGCTGGTCGGCCCCACCTGTCAGTCTCTCTGGTGCACTGCACCGGGTGCACATAGCAATTCAAATTACTGTTTACGATTTAAAATAATAAAACAGAAAATTCAGAATATTGAATAAACTTTAGAAAATTCCCCCCCCCCCCCCCCCCCCCCCCCCCCCCCCCCCCCCCCCCCCCCCCCCCCCCCCCCCCCCCCCCCCCCCCCCCCCCCCCCCCCCCCCCCCCCCCCCCCCCCCCCCCCCCCCCCCCCCCCCCCCCCCCCCCCCCCCCCCCCCCCCCCCCCCCCCCCCCCCCCCCCCCCCCCCCCCCCCCCCCCCCCCCCCCCCCCCCCCCCCCCCCCCCCCCCCCCCCCCCCCCCCCCCCCCCCCCCCCCCCCCCCCCCCCCCCCCCCCCCCCCCCCCCCCCCCCCCCCCCCCCCCCCCCCCCCCCCCCCCCCCCCCCCCCCCCCCCCCCCCCCCCCCCCCCCCCCCCCCCCCCCCCCCCCCCCCCCCCCCCCCCCCCCCCCCCCCCCCCCCCCCCCCCCCCCCCCCCCCCCCCCCCCCCCCCCCCCCCCCCCCCCCCCCCCCCCCCCCCCCCCCCCCCCCCCCCCCCCCCCCCCCCCCCCCCCCCCCCCCCCCCCCCCCCCCCCCCCCCCCCCCCCCCCCCCCCCCCCCCCCCCCCCCCCCCCCCCCCCCCCCCCCCCCCCCCCCCCCCCCCCCCCCCCCCCCCCCCCCCCCCCCCCCCCCCCCCCCCCCCCCCCCCCCCCCCCCCCCCCCCCCCCCCCCCCCCCCCCCCCCCCCCCCCCCCCCCCCCCCCCCCCCCCCCCCCCCCCCCCCCCCCCCCCCCCCCCCCCCCCCCCCCCCCCCCCCCCCCCCCCCCCCCCCCCCCCCCCCCCCCCCCCCCCCCCCCCCCCCCCCCCCCCCCCCCCCCCCCCCCCCCCCCCCCCCCCCCCCCCCCCCCCCCCCCCCCCCCCCCCCCCCCCCCCCCCCCCCCCCCCCCCCCCCCCCCCCCCCCCCCCCCCCCCCCCCCCCCCCCCCCCCCCCCCCCCCCCCCCCCCCCCCCCCCCCCCCCCCCCCCCCCCCCCCCCCCCCCCCCCCCCCCCCCCCCCCCCCCCCCCCCCCCCCCCCCCCCCCCCCCCCCCCCCCCCCCCCCCCCCCCCCCCCCCCCCCCCCCCCCCCCCCCCCCCCCCCCCCCCCCCCCCCCCCCCCCCCCCCCCCCCCCCCCCCCCCCCCCCCCCCCCCCCCCCCCCCCCCCCCCCCCCCCCCCCCCCCCCCCCCCCCCCCCCCCCCCCCCCCCCCCCCCCCCCCCCCCCCCCCCCCCCCCCCCCCCCCCCCCCCCCCCCCCCCGTGGTGGGTAAGTTGGTGCACCCCTGCAGGGAAGAACTCATCTATCGATAGCCGGTCCTACGGTAAAGGACACTCGGAGTTGTATCCCGATCGATACAGCTAGTATGGTGATGATACCTGGATTGTGGCTCCGGGATCGCTTTCTCGCAGGGAGTCGAGGAAGGATCTCTGGGCGAGACTGTTACTTGACACTATTACTACTTTACATTATGATACTCTACTCCCTTCTATGCTGCAAGACTGAAGATGCTGAAGATGCTAGTCTTCGATAGGACTAGGCTTTTCCTCTCTATTCTGGCATTTCTGCAGCCCAGTCCACATATACAGCCTTCTATTGATAATGTTGCATAAGTAGTGTAGATCCTTGCTTGCTGAGTACTTCGCAGTACTCACGGTTGCTTTGCTTTCCTTTTCTCTCCATATCAGTTTGTCGTGATCAGACGACGGAGCCCCTGAGATCGCTGTTCCGCCGACGACCATTTCTACCACCCCGAGGAGGTTGCTTCTTCGAGAAGGCCGACGACCAGGAGTAGGGTTGGAGGGTCCCAGGCAGGAGGCCTGCGCCTTTCGATCGTAGCTTTAGTTTTGCCCCGCCTTCTTGTGGGCCTTTCTGTCTTTCTTTTATATCTGTTCTCAGATATCTGACGCTTCCGCTGATGCTTGTTGTCATCAATCTTTGTATTCGAGCCCTCGAGGCCCTGGCTTGTAATAAATGCTTGTATGACTTTATTTATGTCTTAGAGTTGTGTTGTGATATCTTCAAGTGAGTCCTTAGGCTTGATCGTGTGCATTTGCGTGTATGGTTAGTGCACGATTAAGCCGGGGGCGTCACAGGTTGGTATCAGAGCCGACTGCCTGTAGGAGTCCCCCTTTCCAACTCCTTGGCCGAAGTTGAGTCTAGAGGTCAAAAATTGTTTTACTAACTTGGCTGGGGTCGGTCCTCAGGTAACACGACAGGAATGTGTACCCAGTAGCATGCACCTCCGGCCTGTGCCCAGGATCTGCAGGCAGGTATGACATGATCATTCCTGAATCTCCTATCTACGCTCTACTCTGATTCTGAATAATCATTTTCCTGTAGATGGAGCTCGTGGTAAACAAGCTAGTCTCCAGCTCACCTCATCCTCCCCCGCTGATAAATTAATCCCTTGCAAGTAATTCTCGCAGCAAACATGCCAAAGCGAGATGTCCCCTGCATGATAGGCTTTATATCGATGACCATATTTGCTGAATGAAGAGGGGAATCTGTTTCTAAAAGACTTTCCGAAAAGATGTTCTCCCCCCATATCTCACGTATGGTCACGTCTACGTTCGACTCTGATTCTCAGTTTGAAGCGACAGCCATTAAGGAGGAGAGGTGCTTGATTGATCGTTCAATTGACTTGGCAAAGCTGCAAGAGGGACACTGATTTGCTAGAATAAAAAGAACGTGTACCGATGACAAGCACTTGAGAGCAGCTGTAGCACGGTTAGTTACTGTGGTGGTGATTCGGTTGATGTAAAATAAAGAAGCAGCTCTTCTTAGTACATATGCCAGGTGAAGTTAAACATTGCTTGCAATGCTTTAGTGAAATTTCAGCACTTGTTTAACACTAGATCTGACTAACTTCTTTTTCGGACTAGGCAGGAGAAATTTATTTAAGCAGTGGAGAACCTCCGGCCACAAGCTCTCTGGGCTATGATCCCAGAAGTCCCCGAGATGATCGATGGAAACGCTTAGGTTCCTGATACACTATACTATCATTACATACTGTATCACCAATGTCACTAACAAACCTTTCAATCATCATGTTGGAGTTGTTCAGTCCGTCAAGGGACGACATGTTGTGGATGTCCTGCAAGCTTTTCTTGTTGACGAGGCATCTGAGTCCCATTTGCCTCTCAATCCTACGGTATGCTGCGAAGCAAAGGTTCCTGGATGAATGCTAAATGGTTGTCATGCATTCTAATTCACGCAACACGCAAACCGGATTCTTGAGCTTGACTGTGCACGTCTTTCTCTCTATAGCGTGTGGCACTGGACAAACTACCTTGTGTTGCTTTTATAAAGACACACATTCACCTATGGGCCACGAATATATGTGTCCTTGCATCAATCAAATTAAGAAACGTGTACACTAGTCCATACACAATTACTATGTACCCATGTGAGTACACTCAACTGTAATGAATTATAGGCTTACGCTAGTGGGTGTATTTATTTTCAGCTATTCAAAGTGCTTGCATGTGCATGCCACTGTTGTAGGGCAATTTTTATCCTCCCAGCGTATATATACGCGCATATGAGAACATATGCAAACTCCTTTCTCATTGAGGTAGAGTAGCCCTTGTCACCCTTGGATTGGAGTCTTTGTTGTTTTCTCTTTTCTTTATTAATGAGATGAGGCGGAGCTAGCTACTTCATGGCGCACACCTCTAGCAAACAATGACAATGATATTTTATCTTGTACTTAAGAAATCCGGACAAACAAAACACAATGATAGAATTAAACTAGCTTTGGCTTCTCAATTTGACATCCAAAAAGCAATGACAGAGTGCTAAGAGCAAACAAATAGCTACAACACTGTGTTTAAAGAACAAATATATATAGTACAGTAATTAGGTCTGCAATGGGCACTTCGCACTTTGCTTTGCCAACCTGCCAGCAAATTAGACATTGGTGTTGAGAAAAATGCTACAAGGACAAATACTAATAATTGCGCTTCCGAATTTACATCGTCCTCCCAATATCCCACTCCAATAAAAAGACTGGGTAGTGAAGTGGCTGCATGTTGGCAACAAAAACACGCTGGATCAATATTACAAATGTGCTCTTGAGTCCAATCACTACATGCACATGTTGTGGATGACAGATGTCATCAACGTGGATGAAAGCTGTGCAGAACTCGCCGAGACCATTGAAAAACTTGTTATCCTTTTTTTTTTGCTAGGTTGATATATATACCTAAATATCTTGATGCAACTTAATAAAGTAGAGATCGATGGAACCAATACATCCACTAGAGCATCTATAACTTGTATGACCATTGCTGATGAAGGATCCTGCTCCCCGACACGTTTAATCACTCTTCCTCTGCAAAAACGTGGATGGAGCAAGATGATGTGTGGAATTCATGATCTGTTACCTAGGCATGTCACTGGGAAATCAGAGGTAGCTAGGTCGATCATCTAACCTGATAGATATAACTGCCAACTACATAATCTGGGTTCATCGCAAAAAAAACTACAATATATAATCTGGTCTCTTGTCATGCGCAGAGCATATGGGCAAGGGTGCAAATGTTTAAAAGGAGCCACATTTGGAGAGTTGGTGATGGGTCTAATATTAATATTTGGAATGATCCTTGGATCCCGAGTAGCCCAAAGAGGAGAATTATCACTATGAGAGGAAATATTGGTGTGTCAAGAGTTTCTGAGCTAATTTACGAATAAAGTAGAACCTGGAATGAGATGAAGGTATGATGGAAGATTTTATCGCTTGGAGCGAAACAAAGAAAGAGATATTTTTGGTGAAATCAACCTATCATGCGGAGTGGTGGCATCAGCATGGTCGGAGATTAATGAGGACAAGTGATATTTCATCATTTGCAGATAGCCCTATGTGGAAAATTTTGTGGGATCTTCAGGTTCCAGTGAAAGTTAAAATACATTGCTGGAGAACACTGCATGGGACACTACGGAGTAATAGCGTTCTAGCCAATCGACACATCCCAGTGTCTGCTACTTGTCTGATCTGCAAAATTGACTGTGAGGATATTAAACATGCTTGTTTTGTATATCTGCGGGTTAGAGAGGTCTGGGAAAACCTGGGCATGCTGCAGGATATTATCATGGTGTCGGCAGTGGACGAATCGAGATCCATCGTGTTACATGAACTTCTTCAAGGGCCACCGAGAAAGATTCATATCCTGCCTCAACTGGGATCTCGTGAGCTGATGGCTTCTACTCTTTGGTACACATGGTGGCAGAGGAGGTAGGTTAAGCATGGGGAGGCGATTCAGTCTCTGCTCAGATGGCATTGTCATTCACTGCTTTCACTGCAAACCACATGAAGGCTATAGACAGGAAGAAGTGCATCAGGAAACAAGGTTGATTGAAACCTCCTAAGGGCTATGTTAAATTCAATATCGATGTTGCTTTCTGTCTTCAGGGGGGAGAACGGGGCTACTAAAGCTATGATCAGAGATGACCATGGGCACTTTGTGGTGACGAGTAACAACAGAATTGAACATGACTCGGCCGCTACTGCTGAAGCTACAACATTGAAAGACAGGCTCACCTTTGCACGTTAAGTTGGATGCGAGAACATAATTATCAACTCAGACTGCCTCGAAGTTGTTCAAACTATGCATGATGGTTTTTCGGTGACAGAAGCTTAGGCAATATACGAAGAGTATGTGTTCTTAGCTAGGAATTTCTCTTATGTAATCATAGAAAACTGTCTGAGGGAGAGGAACTTCGTAGCTCATTTGTTAGCATTTTTTCTGGATTTATTTCAGGTTTCCGGCGATGTTCGTTCGGTGGGAGGATACGTCCCTGTTCATTGCGAGGCGTCTACAATGACTTCGTAAAATCTCAGGAGCTATGTCGTCTTAGTTTCTCGGAGGTGTTCATAGGGATAGAGTATGTGTGGGTGCATTCATAGGGTGAAGTGTATGCTCGTGTACGTGGGCGACTTCGATTCAATTGTAATGTGTTCAAAAAAATGGCCGACGACTACACTCTTCACACCATGGACGCTGTAATTAACTGGAAAGCATCCAAACGCTGCGCGGTGCAGATGCCTGCAGTACCTCGTTTCTTTCCAAGATTCCCGTGCAACTTCCTGCCGCTGCTATACGCATATGCGCACATCCATCCTTGACTCCTTATGGGTGCTCACATGCTGTATATCTTCCATCGTTTCTCGGCTAGGGAAGATTCATTTCCCGGCTTCATCATGGAGCTAAAGACTTGTGCTCGCTCCTCATGCCATGTGCAGCCGAAGCAGTCTGCTAGAAGACGAAGACGCCCAAGTCTTCAAGCCCATAGGGAAATCACTCATGAAGCACGCCGAAGCTACACCCCCCCCCCCCCCCCCCCCCCCCCCCCCCCCCCCCCCCCCCCCCCCCCCCCCCCCCCCCCCCCCCCCCCCCCCCCCCCCCCCCCCCCCCCCCCCCCCCCCCCCCCCCCCCCCCCCCCCCCCCCCCCCCCCCCCCCCCCCCCCCCCCCCCCCCCCCCCCCCCCCCCCCCCCCCCCCCCCCCCCCCCCCCCCCCCCCCCCCCCCCCCCCCCCCCCCCCCCCCCCCCCCCCCCCCCCCCCCCCCCCCCCCCCCCCCCCCCCCCCCCCCCCCCCCCCCCCCCCCCCCCCCCCCCCCCCCCCCCCCCCCCCCCCCCCCCCCCCCCCCCCCCCCCCCCCCCCCCCCCCCCCCCCCCCCCCCCCCCCCCCCCCCCCCCCCCCCCCCCCCCCCCCCCCCCCCCCCCCCCCCCCCCCCCCCCCCCCCCCCCCCCCCCCCCCCCCCCCCCCCCCCCCCCCCCCCCCCCCCCCCCCCCCCCCCCCCCCCCCCCCCCCCCCCCCCCCCCCCCCCCCCCCCCCCCCCCCCCCCCCCCCCCCCCCCCCCCCCCCCCCCCCCCCCCCCCCCCCCCCCCCCCCCCCCCCCCCCCCCCCCCCCCCCCCCCCCCCCCCCCCCCCCCCCCCCCCCCCCCCCCCCCCCCCCCCCCCCCCCCCCCCCCCCCCCCCCCCCCCCCCCCCCCCCCCCCCCCCCCCCCCCCCCCCCCCCCCCCCCCCCCCCCCCCCCCCCCCCCCCCCCCCCCCCCCCCCCCCCCCCCCCCCCCCCCCCCCCCCCCCCCCCCCCCCCCCCCCCCCCCCCCCCCCCCCCCCCCCCCCCCCCCCCCCCCCCCCCCCCCCCCCCCCCCCCCCCCCCCCCCCCCCCCCCCCCCCCCCCCCCCCCCCCCCCCCCCCCCCCCCCCCCCCCCCCCCCCCCCCCCCCCCCCCCCCCCCCCCCCCCCCCCCCCCCCCCCCCCCCCCCCCCCCCCCCCCCCCCCCCCCCCCCCCCCCCCCCCCCCCCCCCCCCCCCCCCCCCCCCCCCCCCCCCCCCCCCCCCCCCCCCCCCCCCCCCCCCCCCCCCCCCCCCCCCCCCCCCCCCCCCCCCCCCCCCCCCCCCCCCCCCCCCCCCCCCCCCCCCCCCCCCCCCCCCCCCCCCCCCCCCCCCCCCCCCCCCCCCCCCCCCCCCCCCCCCCCCCCCCCCCCCCCCCCCCCCCCCCCCCCCCCCCCCCCCCCCCCCCCCCCCCCCCCCCCCCCCCCCCCCCCCCCCCCCCCCCCCCCCCCCCCCCCCCCCCCCCCCCCCCCCCCCCCCCCCCCCCCCCCCCCCCCCCCCCCCCCCCCCCCCCCCCCCCCCCCCCCCCCCCCCCCCCCCCCCCCCCCCCCCCCCCCCCCCCCCCCCCCCCCCCCCCCCCCCCCCCCCCCCCCCCCCCCCCCCCCCCCCCCCCCCCCCCCCCCCCCCCCCCCCCCCCCCCCCCCCCCCCCCCCCCCCCCCCCCCCCCCCCCCCCCCCCCCCCCCCCCCCCCCCCCCCCCCCCCCCCCCCCCCCCCCCCCCCCCCCCCCCCCCCCCCCTGTACTAGATCTACGCTCGAGTTAATGTCTCGCTGACACAACTGAGACATGGTAACATGGATCCAACAGATCCTTCGTGAAAATTTCCAGCGAAGCGGAGCCTGCAAACTCATCATAGTGTTAAATAGGACAGAAGCTATAACTGAGCTCTCATAACCAGTCATATCATGTGTTTGCTACTACAACCAATTAGTCACATAAATGTATATTGTGCAACAGTTTAGCTGGCGCTCATGGTTTAGCACAAGGTCACACATCACCTCAAAATTTTAGTAATCAGTAGGAAACAACACTCAGTACTATGTACTCGGGTGAAAGAGAAAGGAACATGGGGACGCTCAAGTCGATTATATCATTATATGCATGCCAAGATCAAGACCAAGGCCAAGACTTGGAGCATTCAGTGAGTCTTTGATCTAAATGATTGCCCCCTGATGATTGATTGGTGTCTCATTTCTTACCTCCTCAATTATATGCATGCCAAGACAAAGACCAAGATCAAGACTTGGAGTATATATTGTGCTTCTGGGTGAACTCACGATCAGCTACCCCCTCCATTCCATTGTCATTCCCATCCACTGCCCTCTTCCTTGTCCAACTAATATGGCTGCTGAGCTTGGGCATATCACCCTCGGAGCTGCAGCAATACTTTGCCTGTTGATCTTCCATGTAACACCATCTGATTCCCATTAGCAGGGAGCGACATGCGCTTCTGTTATTGAAGGCAAGCCTTCTGGACCCTGGTGGTCGTCTCTCATCATGGCAAGGAGAAGATTGCTGTCGGTGGATGGGAGTCAGGTGCAGCAATAGAACAGGCCGTGTCGTCAAGCTTGACCTCCGCAATACGCAGCCTGACTATCACAACATCCTGAGCTTGTCAAGCCATCAGATAAGCCCCTCTTTGGCTGCTTTACAACAGTTGAGGTATCTTGATCTAAGTTGGAATTACTTCAACGGTACTAGCATACCTATGTTTGTGGGCTCTCTGGAGAATCTAAGGTATCTCAACCTCTCATCGTCATCTTTCAGTGGGAGAATACCTTCTCAACTTGGCAATCTCTCAAATTTGAGATACCTTGATGTTAGTGGGAATTCTTACAAAGATGATAGTAGCATTTATTTCAAGAATCTGACGGCCGTGGATCTTGCATGGTTGTCACGTCTATCACGGTTGAATTATCTGGACTTGAGCAAAGTGGACCTCCATGTTGTGCCGGATTGGTTTCACATGGTTAACGTGCTTTCTTCCCTGAAGGTGCTTCGCTTAGTGGATTGTGGCCTTACCAGCACTGTGTCTACTACTTCAAAATCAAACCTCACACATGTCCAAGTGCTTGATCTATCATCCAACTTGTTTAACACATCACTAGAGCACAATTGGTTCTTCTGGGATCTCACAAGCCTAAAGGAACTTTACCTATCATCTTGCTACTGGCATGGATCTATTGCTGGAGATCTGGGAAACATGACGTCCCTTCAAGTCATAGATTTTAGTGATAATGATCTCGTGGATTTGGTAACAATCAACTTGGATTTATTTTGCAATTTGGAAGTTCTGCGTATCAACGACAACAACATTGGTGCGAGTATTGGGGTGTTCATGGATCGATTGCCAAGGTGCTCATGGAGTACAATACAAGTATTGTCAATGAGTAATACAAATTTGACCGGAAAACTACCAATCTGGATTGGGAACATGACCAGTCTCATTGCTCTTGATGTCAGCAGAAACATGATAACTGGTACCATACCACTGGGAGTTGCAGCACTTGGTAACATGACATTGTTGGATCTCAGCGACAATAAACTCAATGGTGTGCTTACAAAGGAGCATTTTGCAGGTTTACTGCATTTAGAGTATCTGGACTTTTCAGACAACTCCTTGAAAAATGATACTGAACCAAATTGGGTACCTCCGTTTAGACTAAAGCAAATATACTTACAGTCATGCTTTGTGGGCCCTCGTTTTCCAGAGTGGCTTAGATGGCAGACTGATATTCAGGCTCTTTATCTCAGAAATGCAAATTTGGATGATCTTATTCCTGACTGATTCTGGGTGACATTTTCTAGAGCTTGGGTCTTGGAAGCATCGGGAAACATGTTGCGTGGTTCATTACCGGCAAATCTACAACACATGTCAGCTCATCGTATATCTCTCCAGTCCAATAAGCTGACATGTCTAGTTCCACGGCTCCCTATAAATATTTCCATATTTGATCTGTCCTCAAACTGTTTGTCAGGGTCATTGCCACCTGAGCTACAGGCTCCCTGGATTAAGGTGTTGATTTTGGCAAATAATCAAATTACAGGAACTGTTCCATCATCTATCTGCCAACTGACTCGTCTAAGACGCTTGGACCTATCACGAAACAAGTTAACAGGAGATGTTTTGCAATGCTGGAATGGGCCACACAACAATACTACAATGTCTAGGGTAAACTCTGCAAATCAATTTGGTTCTATCATGTCTATTCTAGTCTTGAGCAACAATGATTTCTCGGGTGAATTTCCTAAATTTCTTCAGAGTACCTCACAATTGAAGATCCTTGATCTTTCATACAATAGGTTCTTTGGAACATTGCCAAAGTGGTTACCAGGAAAAATTCAAGACTTGGAAATCTTGAGGTTGAGATCAAATATGTTCAATGGTCATATTCCTAGCAACCTTACTTGCCTTTCAAATCTTCGTTATTTGGACCTAGCCCATAACAATATATCGGGATCCATACCATGGTCGCTATCAAACTTGAAAGCAATGAGATACGTATCTCATAAGGATTATAAATATGACTTTGCTTATAATGGTGCTTTTGATGACAGCATGCCAATAATCACAAAAGGTCAAACACGTGATTATACCTTTGAAATATACAAGCTACTGGTGAATCTTGATTTGTCATGTAACGGTCTAACAGGACAGATCCCAGAGGAGATAAGTTTGCTCATTAGGCTCACCGGTCTGAACTTATCAAGTAATCAGCTGACCGGCAAAATCCCCAATCAGATTGGTGATCTGAAGCAGCTGGAGTCCCTGGACTTATCCTACAATGAGTTCTCCGGTGAGATCCCGTCAGGTTTGTCGGCTCTAACATATCTGAGCCGCTTGAACCTGTCATACAACAACTTATCACGCACGATACCACCTGGGCCACAACTACAAACTCTCTACAGCCAGATGGACATCTACATCGGAAACCCCGGTCTTTGTGGCTACCCTCTTTCCAAAAACTGCACTGCTAGTACTAATGATGGAAAGCCAAGTGTCAACCATAAATATGCAGATCATGTCGTGTCTCTGTATCTTGGGATGGGCATAGGATTTGTGGTCGGCCTTTGGGTGGTGTTTTGCACCATGTTACTGAGGAGAACCTGGGCGATTGCCTACTTTCAGATCACTGACAAGCTGTATGATGAGTTTTATGTGCGGGTTGCTATAGCTTGGACTCACCTGATGAAGAAGACCCACGGGGACACAGCATGAGGAGCCCGGCTGCTTCGTGTTCAGCTGAATTGCTCAAGACCTGTATGTTATGCTTTGTAATTGGTACTTTTGTGTGCATGTCTACACTACTACTCCTATGTACTAGTCTCTCGTGCTATTATTATCTACCAATAAAGGCGCTTAATGTATTGCAGCACAATATATTGTATGGATTGGATTGAATCAAGTGGAAGTATTCGATAAATTTTATAAGATGTCATGTTCTGTAAATAGACACAAATACATGATTTGGATCATTCATACGTGTTTACTGGTTTATTTTTCTGTTAAGAATGCTTTTATGTCTCCCTGTTATGCAGGACCCTGTTATTACCTGAAGAGCAGTGGGCTTCCTGGATTGCTTGCAGCCTATGTTCCTGCTTGCTTGCACTTATGATGGAGACACTGTCATTTTGCTTTTTGCAGGTCGCGAGGTTTTGAATGAAGAGTGTTTCTCGGTCGGCCTCTGGCTGGGACGCAACCTGTTGGTAAAGAGCTTTTAGTTGGGCAATTTCTTTCATAAATGATTTAGTGCCTTGCAGGTTTCTGTGAGCTCACGTCCAGTTTATTGCTGTCACCAAGTGGGTAGTAATATATAGTGTTGAAAAAGTATTCCTTCCTTGTTGTTCCCCCTTCTTTATCCACGGACTTCCTTTCGACGAACGCAGCTAGCCTGATGCGCAAAGAAAAACAGAGCAGTCTTCTCGCTCGCTTACACACCAAGAAAAGCAGAGCGCCGTCAGTTAACTCTTTAACATTGAACTTATGAGTGTTCGTGTCAGATATGAGAGTTGATATTATCATATTGGCTCTGATTTGATTTGCTTGAAAGCAGGTATTGATGAGGGCTGCTGGTATTATATCTTGTATTAACAGCTTGATTTTATTTTGACCTCTTTCATGTGCAAGTGGGGAGAAATGCAGGGCAACTGGGCTTTGGGCACAACTGATGCACTGCTCTGTTTCTTTGCAGTTTGGCAAACCCTTGCCGTTGCAGACGCGCTCTGCTTTTTCTTTTTGGTGAGTAACCGAGCTAGAAGGTTGACGCTCCAGCCTCCAAACCGATTGCCTTTGTGGTAACATCTAAGTAACATCTACTGTACACTCGATGGGGCCGTCACTAACTGAATGTTGTGCAATGTGGTGCTTGCAGATGCGGTCTGTTGAACGCGGTGGCAATGGTCGATGTCGTTCAATTCTCGGGCCAAGACAGGGATGTGTAAATAAGCCGGCGTTGTACGAGGAGGCATGGAAGGACCCTCTGAACGAGACGGTGGTGCCGGATGGGTAGCAGGATGTAACATCCCCAGCATCACACCACAGTGATCATCCTCAGATATTGCCAAGTCATCATGACCATCTTCATAAAATGGCATTAGGAAATAATTCAACTCCAAATTCAAATTTTCAAAATCAAGTCAAATAATTATTTCTTCCAACAGCAAAACAAGAATGTTCATAATATGGCAAATAATCCCAAAACAACTATAAAAATATGATCAACATTATTTGAATTCCTAAAATGACTCTAACTTCAAAAAACAGTACCCAAAACAATTCTTTTAATTCCTTTTCTTTAATGCAAATTTTCAAACTAATTCAGATGAGCCCCAAACTTTTTGTGACAGTGCTCCACAACACCTAGTATTTGTTTTGACCACTTGCCTATTTTACAAAAGTCAAACAATAGCTAAAGGAAATGGAAAAATAGAAGCTAAACCTAATACAGAAAATTAGAAATAATAAAAAGGCCCTAAAACTACTGTGCGTCTGGGCCTCAACTGTCTACAGTCGGCCCAGCCCGTCTGGGTCATCTCCCCACCTACTCCCTCTCTGCTGTCGACGCCGGAGCCGTCCCGATCGTCGCCGCTCCACGCGCCGGCCATCCGTCGTTTCCTCGAGAGGATAAGGATCCTCCCCGCGCTGCGTCGAACCCTAGCACCCCCATTTTTCCTCCCTCTGCCCTCTCCCCCTCCGATCTCGCTCGCCCGAGCGGAAGCCGCCGCCGCACCTCGCCGTTGCCATGGCCACCGGCCACCCCGCGCCTCGTGAGGATGACCAGGAGGACCCTCGTCGTCATCTACGTCGACATCGAGAAGCAGCTCGAGCAGGGGATCACCGCCTCGCCGGGAACGAGCCGATCCCCTCCGCCACGGCCATCGCCATTCTTCTCCGAATGTCGCCGCTCCGGTGCCTCCCCGACTCCACTGACTGCCGCTTCGAGCTCGTGGTGAGCATACGCACCCAACCCCCTCCTGTTTTGCTTCGATTTCGAGCTCGAACCAGCAGTTCGCCGTCGCGTTACTCCGGTCGCCGTCGGTTGTCATCGCCACCGCACCCCTAGCCCCTGCAAGCCCCGCCTGTGCACCGCGTCGAGCTCAGAACCTTCCCAGGATCCGAACGCGACCACCAGCTCGTGTTCCCGTGATCTCTAGCACACGATCCGTTCGGGCCCGAACTCCGGCCGCCGCTGCGAGCTCGTCTCCGGTGAGCTCAGGCCACCCCGCGCCCTGCTGTGGCCTCCCCTAGGTGCGGTCGAGCGTGGGCTATCTACTGATGGTCTCCGCACGCCCAATCGTCGACCGTAGCGCAGGTCCGGCGAGTCTCCGCCGTCGTTCTAGTCGTCGCCGGCCGAGCTCCGGCGAGTGCCGATGTGGCTAAGTCATTAGGACTAAAACCCCCTATTTAGCCACCTCACTGCCACTGACAGCGGGCCCTACCGCGGGGTCAAACCCAGTTAGCGTCGGGTTTGACCGGGAATTAACCCATGGGCCACTGACATGTGGGGCTCCGACTGTTAATCCACTAATTGACCTGTTTTAATTAAAACTTAAATTATTAGACTAAATAGACACTGACTAACGGGTCCCACCTGCTAATTAAATCAACAAGTTTAAATAAAACCTGATTAGCCTAATGTGACACTGACCTGTGGGTCCCACTGGACCCACTGCCCAGTCAACGCTGACCCAGTCAACTGCTGACTGTGCAGTTGACTGGGCCCACTGTCAGTCTCTGGGTGCATCTCTGTGTGCACCCAGCTGGGTACCCGTAGCATTTTGATCATTTATTTTTGAATTAATATAAAATCCAGAATATTGAATAAACTTCGGAAAATCATATAAAATAAACCGTAACTCCGATGAAAATAATTTATATATGAAAGTTGCTCAGAATTTCGATACGAACCTAAATACGCCCTCCGTATTCCTGTCAGATGCCCCTAGCTAGATGAACATGGAACTTTCGGCCTGTTTTCGATAAATGAATAGTGCTCAACTCTAATAAAATAAATCCAAACAAATTCCTAAAATAACTAAATGACTTAGACATGTCTTTAGACAACCCTGCACTGCATTCCAGCCGTCACCTACCTCAAACTACCTGTACGTGAAACCGTCCCCCTCCGGTTCATCTGTCTGACAGACGTCCGGAACCGGGAATAATTCCCGGATGGGTTCCCCTTCTTCGTTTTCGACAGCACTGCGTTAGATCACCCTAGCGTAGTTGTTTGCGTAGCCGTGCTTTGTGGTTGCATTTGTTACTGTGTATTTATTTGTTTCTTCTCCCCCTTTCTTCTCGGTAGACGCCGACGCCGACGTAGTTCCCGAGGTCGACGCTGCTCAGGAGCCAGACGACGCAGCTGACGACCTCGCCCTTGCCGTCGAGCAGACAGGCAAGCACCCCCATTTTGAGCATTCTAATATCGCCCATTCTCTTCCCTCTTATGCTTGCACTAGATGTTACTGCTGCTGTTACTATCCTACTCTGCTGCATAACCTGTTTACTTGTAACCTGCTATTGACACATGCCTGTTATCCTAAACTGCTTAGCTTAGGATGGGTAGAGCCATGACAGAGACCCATTTGTCCCGACTGCCCCGCTGGATACTCAGAAGACCCGTGCAACGGGATCGAAGATCAGACCTGGGCACCGCACATCACTCTCCCCCTAAGTTGCTCGACACCACTGGGTTACCGTCGCGTGCCGAGGGTGACTCCTCTCTAGCACGTTTGATGTTAACCTTGTGGGTTAGTTACTCGGTCGTGGTAAGTGAGGGTGATCTCCTCCTACACCACCCCCGATACCGACGCCGTCTTGCAACTTCTCAAGCGTGGGCTTCGAGGGTGAATCCTCTTCCGCTCACCTTGATGACAACATCAGGTGGAACTCCGTTCGAGGATGATCCCTTAGGATTTCCCTTGGTGTCAGACACACGGTTACCATGGATACTGTAACATGACACTGATACATGATACTAAAGACGGGTCGGCCCTAAGGGGTACCCACGCGAGCTGTTAAGCAAAGTGATATGGAGACGGGTTGACCTGAGAGGTGCCCGCGAGATAATGACGAGGCGTGGCCGGGCATTCTTAGCCCTTACCGCAAGTCCTCGAGACGGGGCGACGTGGTCACATCGATCGTGAGTCTCTGCTCGTTACCGCGCGCTCCTAATCCACGAGCGGTTTGGATATTTGATCCTAGGGGCCTCTGGCCCGATAGCACTAACCATCACGTGGGCATAGTATGGGCGTTCTGCGTCGTATACTTCAGTCGGAGCTTAATTGACGTCAGCGAGGAGCGGCGCGCGCTGAATTGGACTGGGAACGCAACCGCACTTGTATAAGGGGTTGCTAGATCTGATTTCAGCCGCCCACGCAACGCACAGGAGTCCCCGGGGCGATGGCCCAAGACCCCTGGGCGCATAGGTTAGTCCGGCGTGCCGGCCTTCTCGCACACAGACTGCACATTTGGTTTTGATGAGTCAGTCATATTAGTTAGTAATGAAACGAACATTAAGTGCATGATTTGGCTAATATGCAGAAGAAACTTACCATGAGGAGCTCGTACATGGCCCAGTTCGCCATTTCATTCCGTGACCTCTCCTCCTCCAACATCCTAGCCGTCCTCTCCTCCAACTCCCGCTCCTTCTCCGCCGCCTGCTGGTCCCTCTCCTGCAGAAGCGCCTGGGTTTTCTCTCTCTCTTTCTGAATAGCAGCCTGCAACACCACTCCTCATTAGCATTGTAATCATCGATGGCCACACACACAATGTAATGGAGAGGAAAGAAATCAGAGTCCGTATAACTAACCTCGATGCCGAGCTCCATTGGCCATGGACGAGGCCTTATCTCAGGGGCGGAGCTCGTTTGGCGCGCCTTGATCTCCAGGAGAGTGCTAGGACAACGTATAAGTCCATCTCCAATGGCTATTGAGCCATGGGACCTCCCGCCACCAGATATCATCACCAGCTCTAGATCAATGGGACCCTGGCTCGGGTTAAAGTCCTCCCCTTTCCTCGCCTTCCCCTCATCTCTGTACCTCATGAGCTTGTTGTGCAAGGAGATGTTGGTGAAGCTCTCTGGATGATCTAGGTCAGACGCAGAGAATGCCTTGACCTTCTTGTACGAGGCAGTATGGGCCATGGCATAGAGGTCGTACACCTCTGGCACCTCCGCCTTATTGTATCGCCCCTAAAAGAGAGGAACAAAGTAACTTAGTAATTAAAGGGCTCAAGCTAGCATGAAGAATGAATTGCATGAATCATGAAGCAAACCACATACCCAGTTCCGCCCGAACTGATATAAGTTGGTGCTGCCTTGATGGTGTGGCACACCTTCCATTTGGGCATGCCGGTCCTTGGCATTGTTGTGGAGGGCTAGCCATTGGTCTGAGCACCACTCATCCACCAACACCTCCCAACAATCCATCTGATCCACACACCATCTCGGGGGCACCTAAGTTAGTAAAGAGAAACTTGAGCGCTATGCCTACGAATCAAATCAAGGAAACTAAGTACAAGGCCTTAAGAATAGGTAATTACCGTCATGTACTGCTCCTTCTTCAAAAACTTTTCACGGCACGCCTGCTTGGTCTTCTTAATACCACGCGAGGCGTAGTAGTCTCGAACAGCCTGCACCCGAGCCTCGTGCCGTAAGTTTTGTAGTAGGCGCTTGCACTCGGCATTGATAACCTGTGCCGCGGCCTCCTCGTATCCCTTCTCACACCTGTAGAAGGTCTGCAATCAAACGAGACAACATTGATTAGTACAATAACTAGCTATTTGAAGATTTTTAATTATGTAAAGGAGAAATTACCCAAAACTTTCTGATCACCATCTCTGCCCTCGTGTGGCACAAGACACCGTCGATCATCTCCTCCGGCGGGACCGGGGCAGCCAAGTAGTGCTCCTAGCTCAATCCTAGCTATGGAACCTGACCCTCACCGGGCAACGTGACAAACCCCGGGAAGTTTTGCCGGCAAAGCACACCAAGGACGGTGTTGGGCCTGCGGACACCCAGAGCGTGGTCCCAACCCCTGTAGTATGACAAGGCCAACGCATTAGATATTTGATGAAACGTGAAGGCAAAAGGTACAAAAAGAGTAAATGCACTTACCTCTCCCCATCAGGGAAAATCAACCACCTCTGCTCGCGGGTCGCCGGCACGGTCGGGAGCCGTGTACAACCACGCTGGTAGACGGTGGCCCCCTCAACCACCTCGCTCTCGCTATCAGCCGAATCCCCACCACCATCAGCATGGCCACTCGGCCCCGCAGGCGGATCCGGCCAGGTACCCCATCCGGACGTCTCCTGGGACGTAGCCTGGTCCGGAGTCACGTGGGCCGAAGTCTCGTCGGCCGAAGGCCCGTCGACCCGAGGCTCGTGGACCGGAGTCCGCGTAGCCTCCTCCTCGGACGGGTCCACCCTAGCAGTCACGTGCTCGGGTGAATCAGCTGGGGGTGGCGGCGAGGAAGGCGTACGAGCCTGCCTACCTCCTCTCCCGCGGCCACGTCCTGATCTACCTCCTCTCTTCTTCCCTCTCCGACCTCGTCCCCCGGTGGGCACCGACGCCGACGAAGAAGGGCCCGGCGGTGTCCCCATACTGTCCAACAACGCTCGGCGGAGAGGTACGGGTGGAATGGAACCCCTCCCACCACGTGCCGACGAAGAAGGAGCCCCCCCCCCCCCCCCCCCCCCCCCCCCCCCCCCCCCCCCCCCCCCCCCCCCCCCCCCCCCCCCCCCCCCCCCCCCCCCCCCCCCCCCCCCCCCCCCCCCCCCCCCCCCCCCCCCCCCCCCCCCCCCCCCCCCCCCCCCCCCCCCCCCCCCCCCCCCCCCCCCCCCCCCCCCCCCCCCCCCCCCCCCCCCCCCCCCCCCCCCCCCCCCCCCCCCCCCCCCCCCCCCCCCCCCCCCCCCCCCCCCCCCCCCCCCCCCCCCCCCCCCCCCCCCCCCCCCCCCCCCCCCCCCCCCCCCCCCCCCCCCCCCCCCCCCCCCCCCCCCCCCCCCCCCCCCCCCCCCCCCCCCCCCCCCCCCCCCCCCCCCCCCCCCCCCCCCCCCCCCCCCCCCCCCCCCCCCCCCCCCCCCCCCCCCCCCCCCCCCCCCCCCCCCCCCCCCCCCCCCCCCCCCCCCCCCCCCCCCCCCCCCCCCCCCCCCCCCCTCCATCTCATCGTCCGAATCCCGAGCATCATCAAAGTCTTCCACCATGTCTTCGATCCCGGTACCATGCTCGTCATTGCGACGACAGCCCACCTCAGCTCTGGCACGTTGGGTAGACTCACCATGAAATGTCCAGACCATATAAGCAGGCGTAAAACCCCACTTCTGCAGGTGTTTACTCATTTCAAGCTCTGTCCTCTTATGATAGTTGTCGCACCGGACACAGGGGCACCAGGTTTTTCTCTGGCCATTTGCAAATGCGGCTCTCACAAACCCCTTGGTTTTTGTTAACCATTCATCGGTCCTGTCTTTCTGACTAGTGTGACCGGTGTACATCCACGCACGATCACTCATCTTGCCTAGCTACTGGACACACAAGAAATATATACATAATTCAGCAAACCATATTCATCAGTTAATGGAGTTTGTCAGTTTTATTACGTCCATGCAACCTAGACGCTAATAGGTAAAGATAGGTCCTAATCCCACCCGAGTATGTGTAGATTGGGTTTCTTTTCCCATGCTCTGCTCCGGATCTGACGCAAAATTTCGGCAGCACCTCCCCGCTGTTCTCCTGATACACGTCTCGGCAATAAGCAAAGAGGATGTGTACCCGGAGAACAACAGGGAGGCACTGACGAAATTCTGCATCGGATCCGGAGCAGAGCATATGGGAAAATGAACCCAATCTACACATACTCGGGTTGTCCATGGATAACGTTGGACAATTCGAAAGAATCACGGTTATAAATATGCAAATGCATGCATATTTATAGATGTAACCCTTTCGAACGGGAGACGCATAGTGGTCACGCATACTGATGATTGAATCTACCTACAGCTAGCATGTTTCATCGGCATGAAGACCGGAACAGAGCAAATGAAGGGGGGAGGAGGAGATGTCATTTGTGCTCACCCACGAACGCAGGGGCGGAGCTCGTCGAACACCAGAACCTCACAGCGATGAAAACAACTGCACATTTATTAGAAGTTGCAAAACAATGTACCGAGAACTTACTCGATGTACGGCCGCACTTCTGTTAGGTTGTTGAAGATATACAACGAAATGGTCCGCCATTCTTCGACATGCAATGGTAAGGAATTAGAAGCACCGGCTGGTGCGAGCTTCCCTTTGAATAGGCTGAGGTTGGATCCACCCTTTTTAGGGTCGCCAACATTGTACCGAGGCTTCGGATTATGCAAATGACGATTTTTGGCTTCGTAGTGTGCTGTCACGAACTTTGTCGCCTCCTCAGTAATGAATGCCTCGGCCATCGATGCTTCAATTCTACGTTTATTTTTACATTTTGCTCAAAGCGTCTTCTGCATCCTCTCAGTTGCGTAGCACCAACGATTCTGCACGGGCCCCCCCAATCACGCCTCGGTCAGGAGATGCAAAATCAAATGCTACATTGGATTAAAGAAGCCCGGTGGGAAGATCTTCTCTAACTTGCAGATCAACTCCGGCGCCAACTCTTCCATTTCATGTAGCAAGCCAGGCGATAGTTCTTTCGCACAAAGAACACGAAAGAAATAGCTCAGCTCTACCAGTACTAGCCATTCATCCTCAGGGATAAAGCCACGCAACATCACCGGCATTACCCGCTCAAGCCATATGTGCCAATCATGACTCTTGAGACCAAATATTTTCAATTTTTCAAGACTCGCTCCCCTCTTTAGATTCGCTGCATACCCATCGGGGAACATCAACTCCTTTTTCACCCACAGGATAATTTCCCTCATATCTGGCCTTCCAAGATTGAACCATGCCTTTGGCTTCGTCCAGTTCTGCTTTCCTTTCGGTTGTCGCATGTTTTGTAACGGTCTATCACATAGAACCTCCTGATCGACTCTAGCCTTAGGATTATCCTTTGACTTCCCCTCTATGCCGAACAATGTACTAAAGAGGGCCTCGGCGACATTCTTTTCAGTGTGCATCACGTCGATGTTGTGTGGGCAAAGGAGGTCTATGAAGTAAGGCAGATCCCACAAGCATGTCTTGTGAGTCCAGGCGTGTTCCAAATTATACCCCTTGAAATACCCTGGACGCTCTGGATCCGGCTCGAGAGCGTTTAACTGATCCAGGGTCTGTTGGCCTGTCAATGCAGGTGGTGCAGAGTTTTTGACAGCTCTACCTTTGATGAATTTCTTCTTGTCTTTTCTGAACTTATGGCGAGGATCCAGGAACTGTCTATGCAAGTCGAAGCAAGAATACTTGCGACCCACATCCAGCCAACGAAACTCAAGAGCTGCCTTGCATGTGGGGCACGGGAACCTTCCATGCACACACTAGCCAACGAATAGCGCATACGTCGGCAAGTCATGCATCAAGTACATGTACCACACATGCATTAGGAAGTTTTTTTTTGTAGCGGCGTCGTATGTCTTGATCCCATTATCCCAAGCTTCTTGTAATTCATCCTTAAGCGGCTGCATGTACACATTCATACTCTTCCCCGGATAGTTGGGCCCCGGAATTATCAACGTCAGGAAAATGTTCTTTCTTTGCATAATCTGTCCGGGGGGGAGATTGAGTGGAATGACAAATACAGGCCAACAACTGTATTGGGCTGCCATCATACCAAACACATTGAACCCATCCGTGCTGATGGCGACTCGAGCATGCCTTGGATCTGCCGCTTTATCATGATGTATTGCATCGAAGTGCTTCCATGCAAAAGCGTCCGATGTGTGCACCAACATCTGATTCCCATCTGCATCTAGTTCGGTTCTTTTGCCCAATTTGTGCCATGTCATCTGTCTGGCCATCTCTTCGACCATGAAAAGACATTGAAGTCTTGGTATGATTGGCATATACCGAAGAACATTAACTGGGATTTTTGTCTGACTCTTCTCACCCATACCGTTGTCTACCACAACATACCTGGAAGACTTGCAAATGGGACAATAGTTCAAGTCCACATACTCAAGCATAAATAAGGCACATCCATTCTCACAGGCATCTATCTTCTCATAGGGCATCTTAAGTACACGGAGGATTTTCCCCCCCCCCCCCCCCCCCCCCCCCCCCCCCCCCCCCCCCCCCCCCCCCCCCCCCCCCCCCCCCCCCCCCCCCCCCCCCCCCCCCCCCCCCCCCCCCCCCCCCCCCCCCCCCCCCCCCCCCCCCCCCCCCCCCCCCCCCCCCCCCCCCCCCCCCCCCCCCCCCCCCCCCCCCCCCCCCCCCCCCCCCCCCCCCCCCCCCCCCCCCCCCCCCCCCCCCCCCCCCCCCCCCCCCCCCCCCCCCCCCCCCCCCCCCCCCCCCCCCCCCCCCCCCCCCCCCCCCCCCCCCCCCCCCCCCCCCCCCCCCCCCCCCCCCCCCCCCCCCCCCCCCCCCCCCCCCCCCCCCCCCCCCCCCCCCCCCCCCCCCCCCCCCCCCCCCCCCCCCCCCCCCCCCCCCCCCCCCCCCCCCCCCCCCCCCCCCCCCCCCCCCCCCCCCCCCCCCCCCCCCCCCCCCCCCCCCCCCCCCCCCCCCCCCCCCCCCCCCCCCCCCCCCCCCCCCCCCCCCCCCCCCCCCCCCCCCCCCCCCCCCCCCCCCCCCCCCCCCCCCCCCCCCCCCCCCCCCCCCCCCCCCCCCCCCCCCCCCCCCCCCCCCCCCCCCCCCCCCCCCCCCCCCCCCCCCCCCCCCCCCCCCCCCCCCCCCCCCCCCCCCCCCCCCCCCCCCCCCCCCCCCCCCCCCCCCCCCCCCCCCCCCCCCCCCCCCCCCCCCCCCCCCCCCCCCCCCCCCCCCCCCCCCCCCCCCCCCCCCCCCCCCCCCCCCCCCCCCCCCCCCCCCCCCCCCCCCCCCCCCCCCCCCCCCCCCCCCCCCCCCCCCCCCCCCCCCCCCCCCCCCCCCCCCCCCCCCCCCCCCCCCCCCCCCCCCCCCCCCCCCCCCCCCCCCCCCCCCCCCCCCCCCCCCCCCCCCCCCCCCCCCCCCCCCCCCCCCCCCCCCCCCCCCCCCCCCCCCCCCCCCCCCCCCCCCCCCCCCCCCCCCCCCCCCCCCCCCCCCCCCCCCCCCCCCCCCCCCCCCCCCCCCCCCCCCCCCCCCCCCCCCCCCCCCCCCCCCCCCCCCCCCCCCCCCCCCCCCCCCCCCCCCCCCCCCCCCCCCCCCCCCCCCCCCCCCCCCCCCCCCCCCCCCCCCCCCCCCCCCCCCCCCCCCCCCCCCCCCCCCCCCCCCCCCCCCCCCCCCCCCCCCCCCCCCCCCCCCCCCCCCCCCCCCCCCCCCCCCCCCCCCCCCCCCCCCCCCCCCCCCCCCCCCCCCCCCCCCCCCCCCCCCCCCCCCCCCCCCCCCCCCCCCCCCCCCCCCCCCCCCCCCCCCCCCCCCCCCCCCCCCCCCCCCCCCCCCCCCCCCCCCCCCCCCCCCCCCCCCCCCCCCCCCCCCCCCCCCCCCCCCCCCCCCCCCCCCCCCCCCCCCCCCCCCCCCCCCCCCCCCCCCCCCCCCCCCCCCCCCCCCCCCCCCCCCCCCCCCCCCCCCCCCCCCCCCCCCCCCCCCCCCCCCCCCCCCCCCCCCCCCCCCCCCCCCCCCCCCCCCCCCCCCCCCCCCCCCCCCCCCCCCCCCCCCCCCCCCCCCCCCCCCCCCCCCCCCCCCCCCCCCCCCCCCCCCCCCCCCCCCCCCCCCCCCCCCCCCCCCCCCCCCCCCCCCCCCCCCCCCCCCCCCCCCCCCCCCCCCCCCCCCCCCCCCCCCCCCCCCCCCCCCCCCCCCCCCCCCCCCCCCCCCCCCCCCCCCCCCCCCCCCCCCCCCCCCCCCCCCCCCCCCCCCCCCCCCCCCCCCCCCCCCCCCCCCCCCCCCCCCCCCCCCCCCCCCCCCCCCCCCCCCCCCCCCCCCCCCCCCCCCCCCCCCCCCCCCCCCCCCCCCCCCCCCCCCCCCCCCCCCCCCCCCCCCCCCCCCCCCCCCCCCCCCCCCCCCCCCCCCCCCCCCCCCCCCCCCCCCCCCCCCCCCCCCCCCCCCCCCCCCCCCCCCCCCCCCCCCCCCCCCCCCCCCCCCCCCCCCCCCCCCCCCCCCCCCCCCCCCCCCCCCCCCCCCCCCCCCCCCCCCCCCCCCCCCCCCCCCCCCCCCCCCCCCCCCCCCCCCCCCCCCCCCCCCCCCCCCCCCCCCCCCCCCCCCCCCCCCCCCCCCCCCCCCCCCCCCCCCCCCCCCCCCCCCCCCCCCCCCCCCCCCCCCCCCCCCCCCCCCCCCCCCCCCCCCCCCCCCCCCCCCCCCCCCCCCCCCCCCCCCCCCCCCCCCCCCCCCCCCCCCCCCCCCCCCCCCCCCCCCCCCCCCCCCCCCCCCCCCCCCCCCCCCCCCCCCCCCCCCCCCCCCCCCCCCCCCCCCCCCCCCCCCCCCCCCCCCCCCCCCCCCCCCCCCCCCCCCCCCCCCCCCCCCCCCCCCCCCCCCCCCCCCCCCCCCCCCCCCCCCCCCCCCCCCCCCCCCCCCCCCCCCCCCCCCCCCCCCCCCCCCCCCCCCCCCCCCCCCCCCCCCCCCCCCCCCCCCCCCCCCCCCCCCCCCCCCCCCCCCCCCCCCCCCCCCCCCCCCCCCCCCCCCCCCCCCCCCCCCCCCCCCCCCCCCCCCCCCCCCCCCCCCCCCCCCCCCCCCCCCCCCCCCCCCCCCCCCCCCCCCCCCCCCCCCCCCCCCCCCCCCCCCCCCCCCCCCCCCCCCCCCCCCCCCCCCCCCCCCCCCCCCCCCCCCCCCCCCCCCCCCCCCCCCCCCCCCCCCCCCCCCCCCCCCCCCCCCCCCCCCCCCCCCCCCCCCCCCCCCCCCCCCCCCCCCCCCCCCCCCCCCCCCCCCCCCCCCCCCCCCCCCCCCCCCCCCCCCCCCCCCCCCCCCCCCCCCCCCCCCCCCCCCCCCCCCCCCCCCCCCCCCCCCCCCCCCCCCCCCCCCCCCCCCCCCCCCCCCCCCCCCCCCCCCCCCCCCCCCCCCCCCCCCCCCCCCCCCCCCCCCCCCCCCCCCCCCCCCCCCCCCCCCCCCCCCCCCCCCCCCCCCCCCCCCCCCCCCCCCCCCCCCCCCCCCCCCCCCCCCCCCCCCCCCCCCCCCCCCCCCCCCCCCCCCCCCCCCCCCCCCCCCCCCCCCCCCCCCCCCCCCCCCCCCCCCCCCCCCCCCCCCCCCCCCCCCCCCCCCCCCCCCCCCCCCCCCCCCCCCCCCCCCCCCCCCCCCCCCCCCCCCCCCCCCCCCCCCCCCCCCCCCCCCCCCCCCCCCCCCCCCCCCCCCCCCCCCCCCCCCCCCCCCCCCCCCCCCCCCCCCCCCCCCCCCCCCCCCCCCCCCCCCCCCCCCCCCCCCCCCCCCCCCCCCCCCCCCCCCCCCCCCCCCCCCCCCCCCCCCCCCCCCCCCCCCCCCCCCCCCCCCCCCCCCCCCCCCCCCCCCCCCCCCCCCCCCCCCCCCCCCCCCCCCCCCCCCCCCCCCCCCCCCCCCCCCCCCCCCCCCCCCCCCCCCCCCCCCCCCCCCCCCCCCCCCCCCCCCCCCCCCCCCCCCCCCCCCCCCCCCCCCCCCCCCCCCCCCCCCCCCCCCCCCCCCCCCCCCCCCCCCCCCCCCCCCCCCCCCCCCCCCCCCCCCCCCCCCCCCCCCCCCCCCCCCCCCCCCCCCCCCCCCCCCCCCCCCCCCCCCCCCCCCCCCCCCCCCCCCCCCCCCCCCCCCCCCCCCCCCCCCCCCCCCCCCCCCCCCCCCCCCCCCCCCCCCCCCCCCCCCCCCCCCCCCCCCCCCCCCCCCCCCCCCCCCCCCCCCCCCCCCCCCCCCCCCCCCCCCCCCCCCCCCCCCCCCCCCCCCCCCCCCCCCCCCCCCCCCCCCCCCCCCCCCCCCCCCCCCCCCCCCCCCCCCCCCCCCCCCCCCCCCCCCCCCCCCCCCCCCCCCCCCCCCCCCCCCCCCCCCCCCCCCCCCCCCCCCCCCCCCCCCCCCCCCCCCCCCCCCCCCCCCCCCCCCCCCCCCCCCCCCCCCCCCCCCCCCCCCCCCCCCCCCCCCCCCCCCCCCCCCCCCCCCCCCCCCCCCCCCCCCCCCCCCCCCCCCCCCCCCCCCCCCCCCCCCCCCCCCCCCCCCCCCCCCCCCCCCCCCCCCCCCCCTGATGAAGTTGGAGCATGATTTATTTATTGATTGTCTTCCTTATGTGTGGAGGCCGGGATCACGCGATGGTTAACTCCTACCAACCCTTCCCCTAGGAGAATGCGTGTAGTACTTTGTTTTGATTACTTGTAGATTTTTTCAATAAGTATATGAGTTCTTCATGACTAATGTTGAGTCCATGGATTATACGCACTCTCATCCTTCCACCATTACTAGCCTCTCTTGTGCCGCGCAACTTTCGCCAGTACTATACACCCACCATATACCTTCCTCAAAACAGCCACCATACCTACCTATTATGGCATTTCCATAGCAATTCCGAGATATATTGCCATGCAACTTTCCACCGTTCCGTTTATTATGACACGCTCCATCATTGTCATATTGCTTTTGCATGATCATGTAGTTGGCATCGTATTTGTGGCAAAGCCACCTTGATAATTCTTTCATACATGTCACTCTTGATTCATTGCATATCCCGGTACACTGCCGGAGGCATGCACGTAGAGTCATATTTTGTTCTAAGTATTGAGTTGTAATTCTTGAGTTGTAAATCAATAAAAGTGTGATGATCTTCATTATTAGAGCATTGTCCCAAGTGAGGAAAGGATGGTGAAGGCCATGATTCCCCCACAAGTCGGGATGAGACTTCGGACTTTACAAAAAAAAGAGGCCAAAGAAGCCTAATAAAAAAAGAGGCCAAAGAAGCCCACCAAAAAAATGAGAGAAAATGAGAGAAGGGACAATGTTACTATCCTTTTTCCACACTTGTGCTTCAAAGTAGCACCATGATCTTCATGATAGAGAGTCTCCTATGTTGTCACCTTCATATACTAGTGGGAATTTTTCATTATAGAACTTGGCTTGTATATTCCAATGATGGGCTTCCTCAAAATGCCCTAGGTCTTCGTGAGCAAGCAAGTTGGATGCACACCCACTTAGTTTCTTTTGTTGAGCTTTCATATATTTATAGCTCTAGGTGCATCCGTTGCATGGCAATCCCTACCCACTCACATTGATATTTATTAATGGGCATCTCCATAGCCCGTTGATACGCCTAGTTGATGTGAGACTATCTTCTCCTTTTTTGTCTTCTCCACAACCACCATCCAATTCCACATATAGTGCTATGTCCATGGCTCACGCTCATGTATTGCGTGAAGATTGAAAAAGTTTGAAAATACTAAAGTATGAAACAATTGCTTGGCTAAAACCGGGGTTGTGCATGATTTAAATATTTTGTGTGATGAAGATAGAGCCTAGCCAGACTATATGATTTTGTAGGGATAGCTTTCTTTGGCCATGTTACTTTGAGAAGACATGATTACTTTCTTAGTATGCTTTAAGTATTATTACTCTTATGTCAATATGAACTTTTATCTTGAATCATTTGGATCTGAACATTCATGCCACAATAAAGAAAACTACATTGAGAAATATGCTAGGTAGCATTCCACATCAAAAATTCTGTTTTTATCATTTACCTACTCGAGGACGAGCAGGAATTAAGCTTGGGGATGCTTGATTTGATACGTCTCCAACGTATCTATAATTTTTGATTGTTCCATGCTATTATATTACCCGTTTTGGATGTTTATGGGCTTTACTTTACACTTTTATATCATTTTTTGGGACTAACCTACTAGCCGGAGGCCCAGCCCGAATTGCTGTTTTTTTGCCTATTTCAGTGTTTCGAAGAAAAGGAATAGCAAACGGAGTCCAAACGGAGTCCAAACGGAATGAAACCTTCGGGAGCGATCTTTTTGGAACAAATGCAATCCAGGAGACTTGGAGTGGACGTCAAGAAGCAGCCGAGGCGACCACGAGGCAGGAGGGCGCACCCTAGGGGTGTGGGCGCGCCCCCACCCTCGTGGGCCCCTCGTGGCTCCCCTGACCTACCTCCTTCGCCTATATATATCCACGCACCCTAAAAACATCCAGGAGCACCATGAAAAACTATTTCCGCCGCCGCAACCTTCTGTATCTGCGAGATCCCATCTTGGAGCCTTCGCCGGCGCTCCGCCGGAGGGGGGATCGACCACGGAGGGCCTCTACATCATCTCCAAGGCCTCTCCGATGAGTTGTGAGTAGTTTACCACAGACCTTCGGGTCCATAGTTATTAGCTAGATGACTTCTTCTCTCTCTTTGATTCTCAATACAAAGTTCTCCTCGATCTTCTTGGAGATCTATTCGATGTAACTCTTTTTGCGGTGTGTTTGTCGAGATCCGATGAATTGTGGGTTTATAATCAAGTTTATCTATGAGAAATATTTGAATCTCCTCTGAATTCTTTTATGTATGATTGGTTATCTTTGCAAGTCTCTTTGAATTATCAGTTTGGTTTGGCCTACTAGATTGATCTTTCTTGCAATGGGAGAAGTGCTTAGCTTTGGGTTCAATCTTGCGGTGTCCTTTCCCAGTGACAGCAGGGGCAGCAAGGCACGTATTGTATTGTTGCCATCGAGGATAAAAAGATGGGGTTTATATCATATCGCTTGAGTTTATCCCTCTACATCATGTCATCTTTCTTAATGTGTTACTCTGTTCTTCATGAACTTAATACTCTAGATGCAGGCAGGAGTCGGTCGATGTGTGGAGTAATAGTAGTAGATGCAGGCAGGAGTCGGTCTACTTGTCACGGACGCGATGCCTATATACATGATCATGCCTAGATATTCTCATAACTATGCACTTTTCTATCAATTGCTCGACAGTAATTCGTTCACCCACTGTAATACTTATGCTATCTTGAGAGAAGCCACTAGTGAAACCTATGGCCCCCGGGTCTATCCTTTATAATATAAGTTTCCCATCTATTTTTATTTGCATCTTTACTTTCCAATCTATATCATAAAAATACCAAAAATATTTATCTTATCTTATTATCTCTATCAGATCTCACTTTCGCAAGTTATCGTGAAGGGATTGACAACCCCTTTATCGCCTTGGTTGCGAGGTTCTTGTTTGTTTGTGTAGGTATGAGGGACTTCTGTGGAGCCTCCTACTGGATCGATACCTTGGTTCTCAAAACTGAGGGAAATACTTACGCTACTTTGCTGCATCACCCTTTACTCTTCAAGGGAAAACCAACGCAGTGCTCAAGAGGTAGCAAGAATTGGCGGCGGCCATAATGTCGGCCAGTGACTTCATCTTGTGCATGTATTCCGCCGCAGACAACTCGTCCTTCTGTAGCGACTGAAGTTGGCGGCGGATATGGCGAACATTGGCGCGGCTCTGAGCGCCGAACATGGCGGCGACGGCGGTCCACACCGCATGCGCCAACTCGCAGCCAATGAGTTGGCATGCAATGTCCTCATCCATGGAGGTGAGAAGAAGCCCCTTGACCCGCTGATCTTGAACCCACCATTGGTGGTACTCCGGGTTGGTGACGGTGGTGGCGGCGTCGCCGGTGCCGACCGCAAGTGTACGGTCCAGTGCCGCCGAGGTGCCATCGAGGTGTCCATGGAGGTTGGCCCCGGCGAGAACGGTGCTGGTGATGCCCCCCCATAGCATGAAGTTGTGGCGGCCGAGGCGGACGGAGATCGTCGGGACGGCGATCGCGGCGGGGATCATGGCGACGGGGGACGAGACGAGTGCACCCGTAGTTTGGGTGACGGACATGGCGGAGGACGACATCACAGCGGCAGCGCGGAGGAGAACGTCACGCGCCGGCGGCTGAGGAACTCGCGGCGGCGGCGAGTATGAAGCAGCGCGCGGCGGCAGCCGACGGAAACTTCGCGCGGCGGCAGCGGATCATATAAGTTTCCCATAACACCCGGTTTACGATAAAAAAGCTACGTGGGCACCCCAAGTTGGGTATAATAAAAACTATCATAGAAAGTGAATTGGATGCTATGATCAATTTGATGCTTGACAATTATTTTGAGATATAAAGGTGGTAATATTAGAGTCATGCTAGTTGGGTAATTGTGAATTTGATGAATACTTGTGTTAAAGTTTGTGATTCCCGTAGCATGCACGTATGGTGAACCGT
>JAAAWM010011176.1:0-65702 GCA_036873465.1 Thinopyrum obtusiflorum
TTGGCCAGGACTGGGTCTCTCTCAATGCGTCCACCGGGAAAAGATGTTACTTCTCCGGGTGCTGCACGGCTCGGAAAGTAATAATATCCTCGTTCGCGGGCATATGGTACAGCGGATCGAAGGCGAGCAATCGCTTCTTTCGCAGCAGCTTCTATGGCCAAGTGTGGGGTTGGCATAGATTTCCCCACGAAGGAAACTTTCGTTGGATCTTGATTGGAGTCTACGGGAGGGATGTGTACTGCTGCCCAATATTCCGAGGTGGATGGGGTGATTCTAGATTTGAACAGCTCGTACTTGTATGCGTCTCTCCGGGTCGGGTCTCAGTGATCTGCCGATGGCAATCTGAGGACTTAAATCTGCGAGGCTCTGGAGATAATCCATCACTCGCTGGTTCAAATGCTCTTGAGCAATGATGTACTGGACAAGGTTGGCCAGGACTGGGTCTCTCTCAATGCGTCCACCGGGAAAAGATGTTACTTCTCCGGGTGCTGCACGGCTCGGAAAGTAATAATATGGGGGGGGGGGGGGGGGGGGGGGGGGGGGGGGGGGGGGGGGGGGGGGGGGGGGGGGGGGGGGGGGGGGGGGGGGGGGGGGGGGGGGGGGGGGGGGGGGGGGGGGGGGGGGGGGGGGGGGGGGGGGGGGGGGGGGGGGGGGGGGGGGGGGGGGGGGGGGGGGGGGGGGGGGGGGGGGGGGGGGGGGGGGGGGGGGGGGGGGGGGGGGGGGGGGGGGGGGGGGGGGGGGGGGGGGGGGGGGGGGGGGGGGGGGGGGGGGGGGGGGGGGGGGGGGGGGGGGGGGGGGGGGGGGGGGGGGGGGGGGGGGGGGGGGGGGGGGGGGGGGGGGGGGGGGGGGGGGGGGGGGGGGGGGGGGGGGGGGGGGGGGGGGGGGGGGGGGGGGGGGGGGGGGGGGGGGGGGGGGGGGGGGGGGGGGGGGGGGGGGGGGGGGGGGGGGGGGGGGGGGGGGGGGGGGGGGGGGGGGGGGGGGGGGGGGGGGGGGGGGGGGGGGGGGGGGGGGGGGGGGGGGGGGGGGGGGGGGGGGGGGGGGGGGGGGGGGGGGGGGGGGGGGGGGGGGGGGGGGGGGGGGGGGGGGGGGGGGGGGGGGGGGGGGGGGGGGGGGGGGGGGGGGGGGGGGGGGGGGGGGGGGGGGGGGGGGGGGGGGGGGGGGGGGGGGGGGGGGGGGGGGGGGGGGGGGGGGGGGGGGGGGGGGGGGGGGGGGGGGGGGGGGGGGGGGGGGGGGGGGGGGGGGGGGGGGGGGGGGGGGGGGGGGGGGGGGGGGGGGGGGGGGGGGGGGGGGGGGGGGGGGGGGGGGGGGGGGGGGGGGGGGGGGGGGGGGGGGGGGGGGGGGGGGGGGGGGGGGGGGGGGGGGGGGGGGGGGGGGGGGGGGGGGGGGGGGGGGGGGGGGGGGGGGGGGGGGGGGGGGGGGGGGGGGGGGGGGGGGGGGGGGGGGGGGGGGGGGGGGGGGGGGGGGGGGGGGGGGGGGGGGGGGGGGGGGGGGGGGGGGGGGGGGGGGGGGGGGGGGGGGGGGGGGGGGGGGGGGGGGGGGGGGGGGGGGGGGGGGGGGGGGGGGGGGGGGGGGGGGGGGGGGGGGGGGGGGGGGGGGGGGGGGGGGGGGGGGGGGGGGGGGGGGGGGGGGGGGGGGGGGGGGGGGGGGGGGGGGGGGGGGGGGGGGGGGGGGGGGGGGGGGGGGGGGGGGGGGGTTAGGAGCAACTGGGAGTCTAGTGGACATGCTTGTTTGATCAACGGTGCAAGCTCACAGTGCAATGCCACAATTCATGTCAAAACAGAACATGTCCGCAGGGTGTTTGACAAAATGCCAATGGCACTTAGGCAAGTCTTGGAGTGGCCAAAAACTCCAGATGGGGGTCTCTGTGGATGAAAGAGAGGGTGGTGATGTTAGTTGGTGAAATGCACAAACTTGTTAGTGCCAGTCTAGCAGAATTTCAATTCTGGACAGGAAATAAATGGCATTATTTCATGCACCAAAATTAATCTAATGGGTGCATGCTCCTGGATTAAGGGGTTTAACATGAAGGACTACAAGTAGGAGAAATAACCATGGATATAGGAGCAACTAAAATGGGTGTTGCTGTACAAACCATCAAATTGGACCAGAATGGAAAAGAGGTTGATTCACTCAAACTTTTCAAAGAACAACCCTGGATTTTTGCACAAAGTGGAATAATATGTTCCTACTGACCTCCCTTAATTTTGGTAGAAGTTTTAAAGAATTATTTAAATGGGTTGCAGTGCAAAATGCACTCTGGACCAGAGAAGAAAAATTGAGTGCAGGGCTCAAAATATTTCATGAATGAAATATATTTTTGCATAAAAGTGATTTAAAAACATAACATGACATCTCCAAATTTTTGTGGAAATTTTAAGTGAATCTATCAAATGGTTGTAGTTCAAATATGGCCATTTAACCTTGAAAAACTATTTTCAAGAAAGTAAAGATCAAGCAATTAATTTAGTTAATTAGTTACACTGATAAAAGGAAAGTTTTTCTTGAGAGGTTAAACAAGTCCAATAACATATTTGAAAAGTTTTCTCTTTGGGAAAAACTCATCATAACAGGGAAGGAAATGATTTAAAAAAAATCAAAATGGAGCTCAGAAATCCAAAGTTTTAATTCCTGGCAAAAAATTTAATTTAACCCCCCCCCCCCCCCCCCCCCCCCCCCCCCCCCCCCCCCCCCCCCCCCCCCCCCCCCCCCCCCCCCCCCCCCCCCCCCCCCCCCCCCCCCCCCCCCCCCCCCCCCCCCCCCCCCCCCCCCCAGTGAGAGGGCAATAAGTGGTGAAAAACCACAGTGTGAAAACTGGTGCTGCGTGGAAGAGTCTACGGTTCGGGACAAAATCGTGAGATTTCTACGCTGGATATAAATTTAGAATAACTCCTAAATTTAGATATACGCTGGTCGTACCCGAGAGCACAGTGCTCTCTCTGGCCGACAGGTGGACCCGGGGTCCACTGTCAGTCTCCTCTTCTTCTCCCTCTGGCCCTTTCTTCTTCCTCTCTCCCGCGCGCTTTCTCCACCGGCGACGCCCCCCCCCCCCCCCCCCCCCCCCCCCCCCCCCCCCCCCCCCCCCCCCCCCCCCCCCCCCCCCCCCCCCCCCCCCCCCCCCCCCCCCCCCCCCCCCCCCCCCCCCCCCCCCCCCCCCCCCCCCCCCCCCCCCCCCCCCCCCCCCCCCCCCCCCCCCCCCCCCCCCCCCCCCCCCCCCCCCCCCCCCCCCCCCCCCCCCCCCCCCCCCCCCCCCCCCCCCCCCCCCCCCCCCCCCCCCCCCCCCCCCCCCCCCCCCCCCCCCCCCCCCCCCCCCCCCCCCCCCCCCCCCCCCCCCCCCCCCCCCCCCCCCCCCCCCCCCCCCCCCCCCCCCCCCCCCCCCCCCCCCCCCCCCCCCCCCCCCCCCCCCCCCCCCCCCCCCCCCCCCCCCCCCCCCCCCCCCCCCCCCCCCCCCCCCCCCCCCCCCCCCCCCCCCCCCCCCCCCCCCCCCCCCCCCCCCCCCCCCCCCCCCCCCCCCCCCCCCCCCCCCCCCCCCCCCCCCCCCCCCCCCCCCCCCCCCCCCCCCCCCCCCCCCCCCCCCCCCCCCCCCCCCCCCCCCCCCCCCCCCCCCCCCCCCCCCCCCCCCCCCCCCCCCCCCCCCCCCCCCCCCCCCCCCCCCCCCCCCCCCCCCCCCCCCCCCCCCCCCCCCCCCCCCCCCCCCCCCCCCCCCCCCCCCCCCCCCCCCCCCCCCCCCCCCCCCCCCCCCCCCCCCCCCCCCCCCCCCCCCCCCCCCCCCCCCCCCCCCCCCCCCCCCCCCCCCCCCCCCGACGTCTAAAATGAAAACGGTAACTGGACGGGGTCCTGATAAAATGTCTCTGGTAAAGGAATACACTCCTCTTCTATCGGAGGAAGTGGATTGACCAGTCGATGTATGCGTCTCTCCGGGTCGGGTCTCAGTGGTCTGCCGATGGCAATCTGAGGATTTAAATCTGCGAGGCTCTGGAGATAATCCATCACTCGCTGGTTCAAATGCTCTTGAGCAATGATGTACTGGATAAGGTTGGCCAGAACTGGGTCTCTCTCAATACGTCCACCGGGAAAAGATGTTACTTCTCCGGGTGCTGCACGACTCGGAAAGTAATAATATCCTCGTTCGCGGGCATAGGGTACTGCGGATCGAAGACGAGCAATCGCTTCTTTCGCAGCAGCTTCTATGGCCAAGTGTGGGGTTGGCATAGATTTCCCCACGAAGGAAACTTCTATTGGATCTTGGTTGGGGTCTACAGGAGGAATGTGTACTGCTGCCCAATATTCCGAGGTGGATGGGGTGATCCTTGATTTGAACAGCTCGTACTGGGGTGGCTGGGTAGAACCCATGGTACTGCGGGTAAAATCCCACAATAATTTGACAAAGCTACCTGGGGTTGCATCTGGGGTTCTCAGATGAATGCTGGGGTTCGGCATGACAGGAAGAAGCGTGAGTGTTGTGCGCAAAGTGAGGGTTGCTGGGTAAGGTCACAAGGTGGCCTTTATATAGCAATGGAGCCGGATCCCCCCCCCCCCCCCCCCCCCCCCCCGGCTCCAAAGGTCGGGTCAGTGTCAGAGATACACATATCTCATAAAGAGACGTGTTACTGTGGTTGTCGTCGGGCTGGTTTTGGTAGTTGTGCCCGGAAGAATATGCAGCTATGCGCTGACCAAACAGGCAAGGCTATTATTAAAACAGAGGCACAAAGATAGGCTGCGTTAATATACGCGGTCGCATGATTACAAAGCGATGATACATTGAAACTTGGTGCTACTCATACTGCTTAGTCTACTTCGTTTATGTCTAAACGGGCGTGCCTGGTGGATGCCGAGGCTTCTCCACGTGTCTCTCTGCCGGGATTAGTCGGAGATGGCGGAGGAACTGCAGGGTCGGGGTAGTGAGAATGACCATCACGGGGATTGTTGGCCACAACCCCGTTGGAGTGTGCTCCCAAAATGCGACCCCCCCCCCCCCCCCCCCCCCCCCCCCCCCCCCCCCCCCCCCCCCCCCCCCCCCCCCCCCCCCCCCCCCCCCCCCCCCCCCCCCCCCCCCCCCCCCCCCCCCCCCCCCCCCCCCCCCCCCCCCCCCCCCCCCCCCCCCCCCCCCCCCCCCCCCCCCCCCCCCCCCCCCCCCCCCCCCCCCCCCCCCCCCCCCCCCCCCCCCCCCCCCCCCCCCCCCCCCCCCCCCCCCCCCCCCCCCCCCCCCCCCCCCCCCCCCCCCCCCCCCCCCCCCCCCCCCCCCCCCCCCCCCCCCCCCCCCCCCCCCCCCCCCCCCCCCCCCCCCCCCCCCCCCCCCCCCCCCCCCCCCCCCCCCCCCCCCCCCCCCCCCCCCCCCCCCCCCCCCCCCCCCCCCCCCCCCCCCCCCCCCCCCCCCCCCCCCCCCCCCCCCCCCCCCCCCCCCCCCCCCCCCCCCCCCCCCCCCCCCCCCCCCCCCCCCCCCCCCCCCCCCCCCCCCCCCCCCCCCCCCCCCCCCCCCCCCCCCCCCCCCCCCCCCCCCCCCCCCCCCCCCCCCCCCCCCCCCCCCCCCCCCCCCCCCCCCCCCCCCCCCCCCCCCCCCCCCCCCCCCCCCCCCCCCCCCCCCCCCCCCCCCCCCCCCCCCCCCCCCCCCCCCCCCCCCCCCCCCCCCCCCCCCCCCCCCCCCCCCCCCCCCCCCCCCCCCCCCCCCCCCCCCCCCCCCCCCCCCCCCCCCCCCCCCCCCCCCCCCCCCCCCCCCCCCCCCCCCCCCCCCCCCCCCCCCCCCCCCCCCCCCCCCCCCCCCCCCCCCCCCCCCCCCCCCCCCCCCCCCCCCCCCCCCCCCCCCCCCCCCCCCCCCCCCCCCCCCCCCCCCCCCCCCCCCCCCCCCCCCCCCCCCCCCCCCCCCCCCCCCCCCCCCCCCCCCCCCCCCCCCCCCCCCCCCCCCCCCCCCCCCCCCCCCCCCCCCCCCCCCCCCCCCCCCCCCCCCCCCCCCCCCCCCCCCCCCCCCCCCCCCCCCCCCCCCCCCCCCCCCCCCCCCCCCCCCCCCCCCCCCCCCCCCCCCCCCCCCCCCCCCCCCCCCCCCCCCCCCCCCCCCCCCCCCCCCCCCCCCCCCCCCCCCCCCCCCCCCCCCCCCCCCCCCCCCCCCCCCCCCCCCCCCCCCCCCCCCCCCCCCCCCCCCCCCCCCCCCCCCCCCCCCCCCCCCCCCCCCCCCCCCCCCCCCCCCCCCCCCCCCCCCCCCCCCCCCCCCCCCCCCCCCCCCCCCCCCCCCCCCCCCCCCCCCCCCCCCCCCCCCCCCCCCCCCCCCCCCCCCCCCCCCCCCCCCCCCCCCCCCCCCCCCCCCCCCCCCCCCCCCCCCCCCCCCCCCCCCCCCCCCCCCCCCCCCCCCCCCCCCCCCCCCCCCCCCCCCCCCCCCCCCCCCCCCCCCCCCCCCCCCCCCCCCCCCCCCCCCCCCCCCCCCCCCCCCCCCCCCCCCCCCCCCCCCCCCCCCCCCCCCCCCCCCCCCCCCCCCCCCCCCCCCCCCCCCCCCCCCCCCCCCCCCCCCCCCCCCCCCCCCCCCCCCCCCCCCCCCCCCCCCCCCCCCCCCCCCCCCCCCCCCCCCCCCCCCCCCCCCCCCCCCCCCCCCCCCCCCCCCCCCCCCCCCCCCCCCCCCCCCCCCCCCCCCCCCCCCCCCCCCCCCCCCCCCCCCCCCCCCCCCCCCCCCCCCCCCCCCCCCCCCCCCCCCCCCCCCCCCCCCCCCCCCCCCCCCCCCCCCCCCCCCCCCCCCCCCCCCCCCCCCCCCCCCCCCCCCCCCCCCCCCCCCCCCCCCCCCCCCCCCCCCCCCCCCCCCCCCCCCCCCCCCCCCCCCCCCCCCCCCCCCCCCCCCCCCCCCCCCCCCCCCCCCCCCCAAGAAACAATCATAATGAATATCCCGGAGGTAGAACCATCCCAGAGATACTTGATAATAGCAATAATATCACGGGTTAGTCAACAATAATAATAATCATAGTTCTCACAAATCACAAGCAGTATTTCTGGTTAACAGTTTCACCTCCGAAGACCGACACTAAGACCGACACCTGACCCATCCCAGACTGAAATCCTTAACCATGGATACGGCTATTCGAATAGGTTTATTCTCTGCAGAGGGTGTACTCTTTACCCACGAGTAACGGATTTCTTTAGTCCATCGGGACTAATTCCGTCTACGGTCTTTTTGTTGAAAACACACCTAACTTGCACACACCAGCTTAACTCACACGTGTCTGGAATCACCCACGACACCTGTTAAGCAACTCTAAGTGGGGAGGCTACAACCTCGCGTAGCATGGGATCAAACTTATATCGCGCGCTCTAAGGGGTGGCCTCCCCTCTCGGTCCCAACCGGAAACACCCATGCCCCCGGACCAGGTGGCCTGCCTACCAGCTACAACCGGTATCATCCACCATGGCCTCTCTGTACGGTGTGTGCTAGAAAGAGGTTGACAACTTACTGAACCGTACTCTACTTGCTGTAGAGACGAGTGGTAGTACGAGACAAGTATGGGGGTTACTGGAACAAGACTCGATCTACGGTCGACTCTGGAGGTTCAAGTATTCTCTGCATGATTAGCATGACGAATATAATTCATCCATCAGAGTCACCTCTCATATCGCCTTACCATGCCATACCAGACATAACCGTCCCGACGGAGACCGGCGACAAACTCAAGCCTACCCAAGGCAGAGGTTTTTCCCGGGTTCCTGCCGGTATACATGCAAGGCATATGAGGGTGATTATCATCACAAGTAAATCCATTTCCAACAGCATGGGAATCAACAACATGCACCCATGCATATGATCATATCACATGAAATAACAAGTCCTTCGAAATGCGGTGGTGTTATAAATGCATCAACGATCACACCAAAATATTATGCCGGGATTCAGAATGCTTGCCTTCAATGTGTGGAAAGGCAGGGTGCTCTCCAAACTTTTGAAAGTTTCTTCTCTCTTCAAAAATCCTATTTTAGCAATATAAAAGAATTAACACACAAAATAAAAACAGCACCAAAAGTTGTTTGAAAAAAAATTTCAAATAAATCTTAAAATAAACTAGACCAAATTTGAGGAAGGTAGGAAAAAGAATCAACTCATTTGGAGTTATATTTAAAAAGTTATAGCCAGTCAAAGTTCTGGTCAATATCTGTTTTTAAATTAAAACAGAAAAGAAAACGTTTTGAAGAGATTACGCTTTCGCGCAGAGAAGACGTATTACGGGTATGACGCCTCCACTTACTCCAGCGTGGACGGCGCGGGGTCGCTGACAGTGGGTCCAGGGGCCCACTGGTCAGGTTTGACCAGTCGCCGCGCGTCGTCTCCCTCCTCTGCCCGAGCGGAGCGGGGCTCCGGCGATCGCCCCCCCCCCCCCCCCCCCCCCCCCCCCCCCCCCCCCCCCCCCCCCCCCCCCCCCCCCCCCCCCCCCCCCCCCCCCCCCCCCCCCCCCCCCCCCCCCCCCCCCCCCCCCCCCCCCCCCCCCCCCCCCCCCCCCCCCCCCCCCCCCCCCCCCCCCCCCCCCCCCCCCCCCCCCCCCCCCCCCCCCCCCCCCCCCCCCCCCCCCCCCCCCCCCCCCCCCCCCCCCCCCCCCCCCCCCCCCCCCCCCCCCCCCCCCCCCCCCCCCCCCCCCCCCCCCCCCCCCCCCCCCCCCCCCCCCCCCCCCCCCCCCCCCCCCCCCCCCCCCCCCCCCCCCCCCCCCCCCCCCCCCCCCCCCCCCCCCCCCCCCCCCCCCCCCCCCCCCCCCCCCCCCCCCCCCCCCCCCCCCCCCCCCCCCCCCCCCCCCCCCCCCCCCCCCCCCCCCCCCCCCCCCCCCCCCCCCCCCCCCCCCCCCCCCCCCCCCCCCCCCCCCCCCCCCCCCCCCCCCCCCCCCCCCCCCCCCCCCCCCCCCCCCCCCCCCCCCCCCCCCCCCCCCCCCCCCCCCCCCCCCCCCCCCCCCCCCCCCCCCCCCCCCCCCCCCCCCCCCCCCCCCCCCCCCCCCCCCCCCCCCCCCCCCCCCCCCCCCCCCCCCCCCCCCCCCCCCCCCCCCCCCCCCCCCCCCCCCCCCCCCCCCCCCCCCCCCCCCCCCCCCCCCCCCCCCCCCCCCCCCCCCCCCCCCCCCCCCCCCCCCCCCCCCCCCCCCCCCCCCCCCCCCCCCCCCCCCCCCCCCCCCCCCCCCCCCCCCCCCCCCCCCCCCCCCCCCCCCCCCCCCCCCCCCCCCCCCCCCCCCCCCCCCCCCCCCCCCCCCCCCCCCCCCCCCCCCCCCCCCCCCCCCCCCCCCCCCCCCCCCCCCCCCCCCCCCCCCCCCCCCCCCCCCCCCCCCCCCCCCCCCCCCCCCCCCCCCCCCCCCCCCCCCCCCCCCCCCCCCCCCCCCCCCCCCCCCCCCCCCCCCCCCCCCCCCCCCCCCCCCCCCCCCCCCCCCCCCCCCCCCCCCCCCCCCCCCCCCCCCCCCCCCCCCCCCCCCCCCCCCCCCCCCCCCCCCCCCCCCCCCCCCCCCCCCCCCCCCCCCCCCCCCCCCCCCCCCCCCCCCCCCCCCCCCCCCCCCCCCCCCCCCCCCCCCCCCCCCCCCCCCCCCCCCCCCCCCCCCCCCCCCCCCCCCCCCCCCCCCCCCCCCCCCCCCCCCCCCCCCCCCCCCCCCCCCCCCCCCCCCCCCCCCCCCCCCCCCCCCCCCCCCCCCCCCCCCCCCCCCCCCCCCCCCCCCCCCCCCCCCCCCCCCCCCCCCCCCCCCCCCCCCCCCCCCCCCCCCCCCCCCCCCCCCCCCCCCCCCCCCCCCCCCCCCCCCCCCCCCCCCCCCCCCCCCCCCCCCCCCCCCCCCCCCCCCCCCCCCCCCCCCCCCCCCCCCCCCCCCCCCCCCCCCCCCCCCCCCCCCCCCCCCCCCCCCCCCCCCCCCCCCCCCCCCCCCCCCCCCCCCCCCCCCCCCCCCCCCCCCCCCCCCCCCCCCCCCCCCCCCCCCCCCCCCCCCCCCCCCCCCCCCCCCCCCCCCCCCCCCCCCCCCCCCCCCCCCCCCCCCCCCCCCCCCCCCCCCCCCCCCCCCCCCCCCCCCCCCCCCCCCCCCCCCCCCCCCCCCCCCCCCCCCCCCCCCCCCCCCCCCCCCCCCCCCCCCCCCCCCCCCCCCCCCCCCCCCCCCCCCCCCCCCCCCCCCCCCCCCCCCCCCCCCCCCCCCCCCCCCCCCCCCCCCCCCCCCCCCCCCCCCCCCCCCCCCCCCCCCCCCCCCCCCCCCCCCCCCCCCCCCCCCCCCCCCCCCCCCCCCCCCCCCCCCCCCCCCCCCCCCCCCCCCCCCCCCCCCCCCCCCCCCCCCCCCCCCCCCCCCCCCCCCCCCCCCCCCCCCCCCCCCCCCCCCCCCCCCCCCCCCCCCCCCCCCCCCCCCCCCCCCCCCCCCCCCCCCCCCCCCCCCCCCCCCCCCCCCCCCCCCCCCCCCCCCCCCCCCCCCCCCCCCCCCCCCCCCCCCCCCCCCCCCCCCCCCCCCCCCCCCCCCCCCCCCCCCCCCCCCCCCCCCCCCCCCCCCCCCCCCCCCCCCCCCCCCCCCCCCCCCCCCCCCCCCCCCCCCCCCCCCCCCCCCCCCCCCCCCCCCCCCCCCCCCCCCCCCCCCCCCCCCCCCCCCCCCCCCCCCCCCCCCCCCCCCCCCCCCCCCCCCCCCCCCCCCCCCCCCCCCCCCCCCCCCCCCCCCCCCCCCCCCCCCCCCCCCCCCCCCCCCCCCCCCCCCCCCCCCCCCCCCCCCCCCCCCCCCCCCCCCCCCCCCCCCCCCCCCCCCCCCCCCCCCCCCCCCCCCCCCCCCCCCCCCCCCCCCCCCCCCCCCCCCCCCCCCCCCCCCCCCCCCCCCCCCCCCCCCCCCCCCCCCCCCCCCCCCCCCCCCCCCCCCCCCCCCCCCCCCCCCCCCCCCCCCCCCCCCCCCCCCCCCCCCCCCCCCCCCCCCCCCCCCCCCCCCCCCCCCCCCCCCCCCCCCCCCCCCCCCCCCCCCCCCCCCCCCCCCCCCCCCCCCCCCCCCCCCCCCCCCCCCCCCCCCCCCCCCCCCCCCCCCCCCCCCCCCCCCCCCCCCCCCCCCCCCCCCCCCCCCCCCCCCCCCCCCCCCCCCCCCCCCCCCCCCCCCCCCCCCCCCCCCCCCCCCCCCCCCCCCCCCCCCCCCCCCCCCCCCCCCCCCCCCCCCCCCCCCCCCCCCCCCCCCCCCCCCCCCCCCCCCCCCCCCCCCCCCCCCCCCCCCCCCCCCCCCCCCCCCCCCCCCCCCCCCCCCCCCCCCCCCCCCCCCCCCCCCCCCCCCCCCCCCCCCCCCCCCCCCCCCCCCCCCCCCCCCCCCCCCCCCCCCCCCCCCCCCCCCCCCCCCCCCCCCCCCCCCCCCCCCCCCCCCCCCCCCCCCCCCCCCCCCCCCCCCCCCCCCCCCCCCCCCCCCCCCCCCCCCCCCCCCCCCCCCCCCCCCCCCCCCCCCCCCCCCCCCCCCCCCCCCCCCCCCCCCCCCCCCCCCCCCCCCCCCCCCCCCCCCCCCCCCCCCCCCCCCCCCCCCCCCCCCCCCCCCCCCCCCCCCCCCCCCCCCCCCCCCCCCCCCCCCCCCCCCCCCCCCCCCCCCCCCCCCCCCCCCCCCCCCCCCCCCCCCCCCCCCCCCCCCCCCCCCCCCCCCCCCCCCCCCCCCCCCCCCCCCCCCCCCCCCCCCCCCCCCCCCCCCCCCCCCCCCCCCCCCCCCCCCCCCCCCCCCCCCCCCCCCCCCCCCCCCCCCCCCCCCCCCCCCCCCCCCCCCCCCCCCCCCCCCCCCCCCCACGGTACAGACCCGGGTTCGATTCCTGGCTGGTGCATTTTTTTTTTACTTTTGCCATTTTTCGGCTTTTTTTCTCCTTCCGAAATGCTTTGCCGTCTTTCTCCTCTTTGTTGTGTTTTCATCTTCTTTTCAGTGGCACTGTTTTCACATGTTGTGAGGAATAACTTCATACACGAACTAGTATTTGTTTTCAGAATCTGACGAATAGTACTAACTTCAAGCCTAAAAACCACCTGCGACCAGACGAACATGCCTGACACCAAGCTGGGCCATTCTGCTGCATCTGTAAAACACCCCGTGAAGGTACGGCCTGCAGAGCCCAAACCCCACGACCAGATTCCCAGGCCCACCCGGTCTTGGCAACTGCACCAGTCAGTCTGTACTCTCTCAACGTGAAGCACGCCCACGCCTGACTCCTACCCTACTACACTTCAACCTGGACAGCGCAGACGCGCAAATTTGAATGGATTTAAATGGGTACACGTCGCTCATGGATGTATAAATGTACGCGCAGCGTCGCCGATCCAGTAGGTGCAGGAGAAAATAAGAGAGAGATCACTGTAGGTGGCTCGCCATTTTGTAGTAGTACAGAGGTCGCTGGCAGCGAGGGACCTCGCTAGCTCTAGCTCTCGCTAGGTGGTTGGGAGCCGCCTCGCCGGCGACAGGAGGAACCGGGAATGCATATGCAGCCAGCCAGTGCTCCGGCAACACCGTCAGTGTCACTGACTGATCACCCGCAACAACAACAAAAAAAGTGTCACCGACTGATTCCGTCCTGCTCCGGCAATTCAAATTCAAAGTCACCTCATCGTCTTGCTTTCGTCTGAATTTGACATCATATGCGCTCTCTCGTGTTCCTATCGACGGAATCTAGCAGCATTTCGACCACTGTTTGTTTGGGTGTGCCCCTGCACACAGCGACTGCTGGCTGCAGCGAACCTCGGCCTCGCTTTCAATCACGAGAGTTTTACCCAAAAGACGGAGAATTCAAACTGAGAATCCCGTCGGTCCCCTGGACCATCGAGGCTACCGGTGACATGCAATGCAAGCTAGGCTAAGGGCATACAAAGATTCATGTGAACAGATCAAATCTTATGAAGATTCACCGGAAATACGAAGCAACTTGATAAAAATTACATCGAGGTTTATGTACCAGTGAACGACCATTGCCGACGCGCCGTTGTCGCCGTTTCCCTATTAGAGCCGGCCTGAGCTTGTCGATGATATCCGAAAAGTCTTCGTGCATGGGCCCATAAGGACCAACGCCCTAGAGCCGCAGCCGTGGTCGTTGAATAATTGATCGATCTGAAGAACATGACACCAAATCTCATCGTTGCGTACGTATGGCAAAAAATCATAACCTCGTCGCCCCGATGAGTTGGTAGGAATTTACGCTGAAGCTCCGTCTAATCCAACCAGTTGGACGAAGTAGAGAAGGATAGGAGACCGGAAGACTGACTCGAAGAAAAAATCACCGCCATCCGTCCGAACGACGCCCCTTCGAAGACTAAAACCCTGCCTATCTACTAGTGAGAGCCGACGCCCGAGCGGCAGGCGGAGAGTAGGCAAATCCGCGGACCCGTCGACGGAGATCAAGGAAGGAAGGCTTTGCCTAATCGTCTTGTGAGAGTGAAAACAAAAGAACAATGATTCGTGTGTTGTCATCGTCGACAGTTTTATTTTTAAAAAATGAGGATACCACCCAACGTTGAAAGTTATTTTACATGTACACGTAACAATATATTGTTAACTACCGAATAAGGGCATCTTTAATGTCGACCCGCAAATCTCCCGCATGCGTCTGGACCGCGTTGTTCGGACCGCGAAAGGCATCCAACGCGGTCCTGAATCGGTCCGCGGCGCGGTCCGGACGCGATTTCTCCCGCAAACCGGAGACAAACATGGGGCCCTTTGTGGGAGTCCGGACCGCTCCCAAGCCCGCTTCTGACTGCCCTGGCCCAAGCAAAACCACCCCCCCGCGCGTTTTTTCGGTCAGCGCCGCTCCAGAGCGTCAGCGACCGCATTCATGCCTGGCCAGAGTGGACACGCCCGCTCACTGGCGCCGACATTGAAGTGGCGCTCCTGCTGAGAGAGCGTCGCTACCCAGGGCAGGCGACTGCTGCACGTTCAAACGACACGACGGCCGCCCGTCCGTCCGTCTGGCGCCCACATCGATGGCACGCGGTTGCCGAGACGTCTCCTCCGGTGCTACTTGTGAGTTGCGTTGGGATTTTCCCCGAAGAGGAGGGGAGATGCAGTACAGTTGAAATAAGTATTTCCCTAAGTGAGAACCAAGGATTATCGAACCAATAAAAAAATCACGCAAAACCTCGTGAACAACACCTGCACACACAAAAACAAATACTTGCACCCAACGCGATCAAAAGGGTTGTCAGTCCCCTTGAACTCGTTACTTGCAAGGTTCAAATCTTGTAGTGATAGATAAATAAATTGCAAATAAATAAATAAAAGAAAGTAACTTGCATCAAAGGAATTTTGTTTTTCATAATATGATTAAAGTATACCCGGGGGGCATAGTTTCACTAGAGGCTTATCTCTCGAACACATAGCATGCGGTGGGTAAACAAATTACAGTTGGGCAATTGATAAAAAAACACATAGTTATGACGTATTCACGGCAATGATTATGTATATCGGCATTACGTCTCAGATAAATAGACCGACTCCTTCCTGCATCTACTACTATTACTCCACCAATCGACCGCTATCCAGCATGCATCTATGGTATTAACTTCATGACAATCAGAATAACGCCTTAAGGAAAATGACATGATGTAGACAAAGTAAACACAATCAAATATAAATAAATCCCATCGTTTTATCCTTAATGGTAACAATACAAATATGTGTCTTGTCCCCTACTATGTCACTGGGATATAAAGCATTGCAAGATTAAACCCATTACAACGCACCTCTCCCACTGTAGATAAATCAATCTAGTTGGCCAAACCAAATGGATAGATCAGAGAGAAATACAAATCTATAACAATCATGCATAATAAAGTTCAGAAAAGACTCAATTACTTTCAATGAATATTAAGATCAGAAACCCACAATTCATCGGATCCCAACAAATACACTTCAAAAGAAGATTACATCGGATATAACTTCAAGAAGATCAATGAGAACATTGTATTGAAGATAAAAGAGAGAGAATAAACCATCTAGCTACTAGCTATGGACCCGTAGGTCTGTGGTGAACTACTCACGCATCATCGGAAGACAGGAAGGATGATGTAGAAGCCCTCCGTGATCGATTCCTCCTCCAGTAGAGTGCCGAAAAAGGCCTTCAGATGGGATTGCAGAAGAATAGAAGCTTGCGGCTGCAGAAAAAGTGTTTTCGGGTGGCTCTCTGGGGTTATTCCAATATTTGAGAATTTATAGAAGTGGAATTCGGCCAGACGGAGCCTCGTTGGGCCCACAAGATAACAGGGCGTGGCCCCCCTGGGCGCGCCCTGTTGCCTTGCCGTCTCCTCGTTTATCGTCTGGACTCCTCCCCGAATCTTTTATGGTCTCTTATGTCCAGAAAAAAAATCATCAAAAAGTTTCGTAGCATTTGGACTCCGTTTGGTTCTAATTTTCTGGAAAACAAAAAACAAGCAGAAAACAGAAACTGACACCGGGCACTGGGTTAATAGGTTAGTTCCCAAATATGATATAAGAAGTTGTCACTAGAGCTTGCACATGTCAGCTCTTTTCTTTGGGAAAATGTCTAAGGCCGTATATTAAGTATCATGTGTCCCTGCAGACACACCCATAAAAAATATAACATTACAATCAATTTCTTGGGACCAAAGTCTTCTTCCTCCTGCATCCATCAGCGACGCGCCGTGAGCATAGTTTGATGCCGCCTCTAGGCCTCTACCTCATCGGAGCAAACTTTTATAAACAAAAGAGCTTGTAGAAGTAGCAATCGGGAAGTTGTCGATGCAGACCTGGAGGCGCCGACAATCACGATATGCGAAGCAGATCACCGTCCGGAGAGGAAAACACCAAGATCACGAACGCTGGGCGAATCCACCGAAAACCCGGGTGCCGGAAGGCCCACCGGAGACATGACTCTGTATGCCCTCCGTAGGTGACGAGCACACCAATGGAATGGGGAAAGGGGGGGGGGATTATTCCTCTTGGACAGTGTTGCCGCCTCGCCGTCTCAAACTGAACATGAAGTCTCCTTAAAGAAAACCTAAAAAAAATCATCCATGCCGGTGCACGACAGACCGGGTATGGCGTCGAGCTCGCCACCGTCAAGGGCACATGCCCTGTTCTCCAGTGACCTAGCCAGGCCGGGCCGTCACTGAAAATCGCCGTCGGCGGCTTCACCAATACCGCCGTTGAGCACCGCCTTACGCAGATCACTCGAACACGCATCTCCTTCGCCGTCTCGCCGTCTCCCTCCAAGCGGCCACATCGGCCCATGCCCGAACATGATCTCCCTGTCGTAGCCGCCACGCGGGCTTTGCTAGGCGGCGGCGAGAGGGAGAGAAGATGGGAAATGGATAGGGTGGCGTCAACTCTATTATCGGGTTCTTTTCCGTTTATGTGAACTACTTCTAATTAATGTGTTTTGTGCGAATATGACCATACGTAAATCAGATTTTTTTTCTTTTTTGGTATAGCTCACGTAAATCAGATTTTTTTTCTTTTTTGGTATAGCTCAGAAATGAAGAGTCTAGTATGGACAAGAGAAACAAGCATTGAAGCATGACCATACATGAAGACAGAGACAAGCACACAAGAATAAATACTAAAGTTGTACTAAAGCATCGATAATTAATTTGGATTGGATGGAGAACATAATTTCAACTAGGGATTTCAACACTTTAAAGCCAATGTAAGTATGTATGAAGAAATTGACAAAGCGTACTCCCTCCGTACACAAATATAAGAGCATTTAGATCACCACGTGATCTAAACGCTCTTATATTTCTTTAGAGATTAGAGAGGGAGAACAAGATAATAATAGTACGTTGCATGTTCCGCCACCGGCATCATCGTTACGCTTGTTCATAGCTAAAACAGCAATCATGTTAAGGCGTTTTTTTGCGGAAACACAGCCTTGCCGCGCGGTTGTGATCTTGGGTGCTCATTTCACCTAGTCACGGTTACGAGCGAGTAATTTTGAACTTGTGTGACTATGGAATTATAAGAAAGGGTTTCCCACAAATAAAAATGATTTTTTTATAAGAAAAGGGAGACGAGCCCATACGTGCTAGGACGCCCTACGATTTGATCAGAACCTTTATGTACCATCCATGGATTAGATCATTTCATCTTTCTCGAGTCTTGGAGCGGACTCAACGCTGAAGAAGTTACTGGGTGCAGTAGACTTGGTAGCGATGCGCTAACCCTTCAACGTCTGGCACACACGGCCTGCACTTGTCGCCGATATGATGGTTGGGCGTTTGGCACCAATCGCTGATCCAAACCTCGAGAGCGGAGAGCCGTGCCGTGTAGCACCGACGCCGCGGCGCCACGCGACGCGACGTGCGCGCCCCAACCGGCCACTAGTCGTCAGGTACTCAGGTCCCCCGCCTATCCATCCGTGGAGAGAATTCCTTATTTGGCCCTTTCTTAAAATTTGCTTCCCTATTTGGCCCAAAATAAATTTTTCTACCCTATTAGACACCTAAAGTAAATTTTGTTCCTTATATGACACTTCCGTCCATTTTAAACACTAACGGGGTTACATGTGAGATGAAAAGACTATTTTGCCCCTAGTACATTGTGTAACTATCTTGGATGTAGTAAAAAGCAATCACTTCACCCATGTATATGTATGTTTCAATATTTTGTTCCTTAGGTAAACTTGTAGTACAGTACTGTTTTTGCGAATAAGTACAGTACCATATACTTTCTGTCGTACTTTTCAACGAGGTAGTTTGTAATACGGCCGAGTACTTTCGGGCGAGATGCACATACCAGCTAGCCGCGGCTAATTACTTTCCGGCCGCCGATCGGGAGACTCGCGTACAAGTAGTACGTAAGCACCTGGATCGATTTGCACTAGATGCACTTGCACGTACTAAGTACAGGTCGCCAGCTAATAGATCGATGACACAACTCAAGACACACGCACGCGAGAACAGGGACGCGTGTAATACTGTACTTGAGAACATGATGAACTAATCAAAATATGATACTGTGCTGTTCGTAGATAAGCTAGTACAAGTTCTACCGATGTTTTGTATGGCTTTTACACGCACAGATCAGATTACCTAAGAAAAAATATTGGAGCATACATATACATGTGCAGCATCCATTGAACACACCTAAACATTGGTGAACTGATTGTTTTTTTACTTCATCCAGGATAGTTACACAATGCACTAGGGGCAAAATGGTCTTTGCGTCTCACACTTAACACCGTTGGTGCCTAAAATGGACGGAAGGGTCATATAAGGAACAAAATGTACTTTAGGTGTCAAATAGGGAAGAAAATTTATTTCGGGCCAAATAGGGAAGCAAAATTTAAGAAAGGGTCAAATAAGGAATTCTCTCCCATCCGTGTGTCCCTTCCCGCCCGCGTCTCCGTCGCGGCAGGAAGGAATCCGTGCCTGCCGTGCTGCCGGTCCCGACCTAGTCGGCCGAGCCTTGGGAGCCGGAGCACGCCGGAGATAGATACCCGTAGGACCATCCATCCACCCACCCATCCAGGAGAGGAGAGTGGAGGGCGCCGTGACCATGGCGCGACCGCGACGTGCCGCCGTACACGTCTGGTCGGCGTGGGCTCTGTTTTTTTTTTTTTTTGCGAAACAAGAGCTTATATTACTCAAATAGGAGGATTACATCGAAACTGAATACAATCATCTAGGAAAGTAGGCATGTAATTAATCCAAAGACATCTCCTTCTCTCCTCTGTGGCCTGTTTAGCACATCGGTGAGCCGCTTCATTGGCTTCCCTTTGCACAAACGTAAGCACACAGGAAATGAAACCTCCCATTAGCTCTCTGATTTCATGGCAAACGGCTGCAAAGGCCGATCTCTCTGAAATTTCAGAGTTGCACATCATCACCATCTCTTTAGCATCACTCTCTATGCAGATCCTGGCATAACCCAAATCTTTTGCTAATTGGATTCCATCCCGAATGGCAAATAATTCCATGACTTGAGCACTTGAAGCTAAACGATACCATAGTGCCTGAGCTCTTATTAGCATGCCGTCCGCATCTCTGATGACCAAACCTGTACTGCCGCACCCGGTATAATCGAGGAACGCCGCATCAACATTGATCTTAAGGGTTCCCCTATCTGGTGGTAGCCATCGAGCTGTCTCCATTTTCGGTGCAGGTCTAATTTCTTCCCCTATGGTCGTTAGATCAATGGCACTGTCCAGAACCCATCGTACAGAAGCTTTCACTGATCGTTCCTTCTTCCCATGGGTTCTAGCATTTCTCTCTGACCAGACCGCCCAGCATCCACATAGGACATTACATGCGAATTGATCAGAGCCTAGCTTGCCCTCAATCAAGTCAGAAGCCCAAGTTTGCGAGTGTAGCTCTGGAATTTTAATGTGAGCAAATTTCTTCATTTCCTTCCAGAAAAGCCTTGCCCATGTGCACATAAAAAGAGCATGGATAATAGTCTCCTCTTTGCCACATAATTCACAGAACGGTTGTTTCTCTATGTATCTATTCAGCAGAACGGACCTGCACGGAACAAAATCCTTTATGACTCGCCACCAGAAATTCTTCACTTTAGGCGGCACAGCCATTTTCCATAGCTTTTTCCAAACGATACTTCCAGCAGCTGTTGACGAAGATGGAGCATCAGATTGCCACGCCCAATGGCTTAGCGTTTTATAAGCCGATCTCACTGTAAAATTGCCATGTTTCTCCTTCTCCCAGGCCCAGACATCGTCCCCCCAGTTGCCGATCGGCATTGCACATATTGCGTGAATATCCGGCGCCACAAAGTTTGACTCCAGTGCCTCCATATCCCAGGTACCATTCTCCCTATCAATGAGATCTTCCACCTTTGAAGCAGTAGCCCCTGGAAGCCGAATGATTGGTCGAAAGCCATGATTAGAAACAATCCATGGATCCTCCCAAATTTTTATACTTGCTCCGTCTCCAATCCGTTTAATTAAACCCAGTTTCAAAGCCTCTCTGCCATGTAATATAGCTCTCCATGTGTGTGAGGAGTTCCTCTTATTTGTTGCGGACATAAAATCAGAGTCATGATAGTAACGTCCCTTGAGAATTCTAGCACAAAGCGAATCAGGATTAGTCAGCAGTCTCCATCCTTGCTTCGCCAGTATAGCTTGGTTGAAGAGACCAAAATCTCTAAAACCCATACCCCCCTCACATTTTGGTATAGCTATGTCTTGCCATTTTTTCCAGTGCATTCTCCTTTTCTTTTCATCTCCTCCCCACCAGAATCTTGCAACAATGCTGGTAATCTTTTTGCATGTTTTTTTTGACAGCCTGAAACAGCCCATTGAGTATGTGGGTATAGCCTGACATATAGATTTTATCAGCACTTCCCGAGCTGCAGTACTCATTAACTTAGGTGCCCAGCCATTCACCAGTTTCCTAATTTGTGCCACCACATGTTCAAACTGGCTATCTGATGATCTACCTATAGCCGTAGGTAGTCCGAGATACTTCTCAATCAATGCTTCTACCTCAATGCCTGAGTTAATATGAGTTTCAGCTTTCATCTCATCAGTACAATTTGTACTGAAAAATATTGCAGACTTGGCCTTATTAACCATCTGACCTGACCCTTCTCTATAAAGCTCAAGGATTTCATTTAGTCTTGTTGCCCCATCACTTGTTGCCTGAGTAAAAACCAGACAGTCATCAGCGAAGAGTAAGTGTGAGACCCAAGGAGTATGGATACCAGCCCTGACTCCTTTACGCAAATGAGCAGAGCCATAAGATTTTAACAAGCATGTTAAACCCTCTGCACATAAAAGAAACAGATAAGGAGATATTGGATCGCCTTGTCGAATGCCACAAGAAGGTTTAAAGGACTCCGAGAAGACTCCATTCACTCGAACAGAGAAGGACACCGACTCCACACATGCCATAACTCTGTCAATCCACTGATCAGCGAATCCCAACTTTTTCTGAACCGCTCGGAGATAGGGCCACTGAACCCTGTCATAAGCCTTTGTGTGACACCCGGGTAATCATGCTACAGTAAATCCCCGCTAATGACGCCACGTCACCACGATCACTGTTGATAACCTCGCGTTAATTCGAACCGATTCAAATTCAAATTTAAAATAATGTCACACGATAAAAGTTCTCAAATATTAAAACTCAAATGTTCGAGATGTGGCAAATAAATCATAAGTAGTAATGGTTGTGAACCAAGATTTTTAGAAAGTATTCAAATGCACTCAAATAAAGAAAACAGTGGCTTAAGCGATTAATAAAATACCTTTTATAATTTATAACGTATCAAACTATTTTATTTGAGTACCAAACTTTTTGTGGCAGAGGTATAAATAGTAATACTAATTTAGAAACTAGTTTTGTATTTTACTTATACTAAAATGGTGTGAAGATTAAATAAAACAGAAAAGTTGTAAAAGGAAAAAACAAAACAAAAAGGCTAAAACGAAAAAACCCCAGGCCTCCCCTGCCCTCACTGGGCCGGCCCAATACCTAGCCCACCTATCCCCTATAACCACCTTTGCCCAGGAGGGGATGGAAATATCCCACCCCACTTTCCCCCATCGATCCAGAAAAAGGGGATCGGGAGCTCCTCCTGCTCCTGGCGCCTGCGTCCGTCCCGTGCTCCACCGCGGCCTCGCCGGACCCGGCGCCCCCCCCCCCCCCCCCCCCCCCCCCCCCCCCCCGGCGCATCGCCGCTCCCCGACGGCGGCCACGCCGCCCTGCCTCCTCCCCGACCTGCTCCATCCTCCTCCCCACCGGCCTGCTTCCCCGTCGCCCGCTGTAAGCGCCGCCACTGCCCAGCCCCGTTTTCCCCTCGTCCCCGTGCCCTTCGCCGTCCCGTCGCCGTGGACCTCGCCCGACCCTCCGCCTCTGGCCCGTCCCCGTTCGCCGCTCGCCTCAGTCCGCCGCGCCCCCCCACGCTTTTCCCCGCGCCGCCGTGCCTGGCGCACGGGCCGTGCGCGCGCGCGTCGGCTACGCCGGCCCGCCGCCCATTCGGCCGGCCTCGCCTCGCCTGGCCTCCGGCCTCTCCCGCACGGCTCTGCGCCGGCCAGCCTGGCCCCCGCATCCGCCGCCCCTCTGGCCCCTTTGGCCCCCTGGCCCGTCCTCCGCCTGCAGTGGCCGCTACGGCCTGGGCAGCTTGGCCGCCGCCGGTCCTCTGGACCGCGCGCGCGTGCCTTTTGCTTTCGTCCGGCCGGACATGTCCGGTGCCCAAATGGGCACTCTGGACATTGTCCGGCCTATTAGATGTTAAACGGGCCCAGTGCCCTTTGGGTTAAAAAAATGTTTAAAAAAAGAAAAATATAAAAATACCCCCCCCCCCCCCCCCCCCCCCCCCCCCCCCCCCCCCCCCCCCCCCCCCCCCCCCCCCCCCCCCCCCCCCCCCCCCCCCCCCCCCCCCCCCCCCCCCCCCCCCCCCCCCCCCCCCCCCCCCCCCCCCCCCCCCCCCCCCCCCCCCCCCCCCCCCCCCCCCCCCCCCCCCCCCCCCCCCCCCCCCCCCCCCCCCCCCCCCCCCCCCCCCCCCCCCCCCCCCCCCCCCCCCCCCCCCCCCCCCCCCCCCCCCCCCCCCCCCCCCCCCCCCCCCCCCCCCCCCCCCCCCCCCCCCCCCCCCCCCCCCCCCCCCCCCCCCCCCCCCCCCCCCCCCCCCCCCCCCCCCCCCCCCCCCCCCCCCCCCCCCCCCCCCCCCCCCCCCCCCCCCCCCCCCCCCCCCCCCCCCCCCCCCCCCCCCCCCCCCCCCCCCCCCCCCCCCCCCCCCCCCCCCCCCCCCCCCCCCCCCCCCCCCCCCCCCCCCCCCCCCCCCCCCCCCCCCCCCCCCCCCCCCCCCCCCCCCCCCCCCCCCCCCCCCCCCCCCCCCCCCCCCCCCCCCCCCCCCCCCCCCCCCCCCCCCCCCCCCCCCCCCCCCCCCCCCCCCCCCCCCCCCCCCCCCCCCCCCCCCCCCCCCCCCCCCCCCCCCCCCCCCCCCCCCCCCCCCCCCCCCCCCCCCCCCCCCCCCCCCCCCCCCCCCCCCCCCCCCCCCCCCCCCCCCCCCCCCCCCCCCCCCCCCCCCCCCCCCCCCCCCCCCCCCCCCCCCCCCCCCCCCCCCCCCCCCCCCCCCCCCCCCCCCCCCCCCCCCCCCCCCCCCCCCCCCCCCCCCCCCCCCCCCCCCCCCCCCCCCCCCCCCCCCCCCCCCCCCCCCCCCCCCCCCCCCCCCCCCCCCCCCCCCCCCCCCCCCCCCCCCCCCCCCCCCCCCCCCCCCCCCCCCCCCCCCCCCCCCCCCCCCCCCCCCCCCCCCCCCCCCCCCCCCCCCCCCCCCCCCCCCCCCCCCCCCCCCCCCCCCCCCCCCCCCCCCCCCCCCCCCCCCCCCCCCCCCCCCCCCCCCCCCCCCCCCCCCCCCCCCCCCCCCCCCCCCCCCCCCCCCCCCCCCCCCCCCCCCCCCCCCCCCCCCCCCCCCCCCCCCCCCCCCCCCCCCCCCCCCCCCCCCCCCCCCCCCCCCCCCCCCCCCCCCCCCCCCCCCCCCCCCCCCCCCCCCCCCCCCCCCCCCCCCCCCCCCCCCCCCCCCCCCCCCCCCCCCCCCCCCCCCCCCCCCCCCCCCCCCCCCCCCCCCCCCCCCCCCCCCCCCCCCCCCCCCCCCCCCCCCCCCCCCCCCCCCCCCCCCCCCCCCCCCCCCCCCCCCCCCCCCCCCCCCCCCCCCCCCCCCCCCCCCCCCCCCCCCCCCCCCCCCCCCCCCCCCCCCCCCCCCCCCCCCCCCCCCCCCCCCCCCCCCCCCCCCCCCCCCCCCCCCCCCCCCCCCCCCCCCCCCCCCCCCCCCCCCCCCCCCCCCCCCCCCCCCCCCCCCCCCCCCCCCCCCCCCCCCCCCCCCCCCCCCCCCCCCCCCCCCCCCCCCCCCCCCCCCCCCCCCCCCCCCCCCCCCCCCCCCCCCCCCCCCCCCCCCCCCCCCCCCCCCCCCCCCTTTGTGTTTAGAGTTGTGTTGTGATATCTTCCCGTGAGTCCTTGATCGGGTCGTACACATTTGCGTGTATGATTAGTGTACGATCAAATCGAGGGCGTCACACTTTGCCATATCAAGCTTGATCGCACAAGCCCCTGACTTCCCCTTCTTCCTTTTCAGATAGTGAATGCATTCATAGGCTGTAAGAACATTGTCCGAAATAAGCCGGCCTGGAACAAACGCGCTCTGTTCTTCAGAAATAATTGCATCAAGGATTGGTCTCAACCTGATCGCCATCACCTTTGACACGATTTTGTAAAGTACATTACATAAGGAAATTGGCCTGTACTGCGTAAGATTTTGTGGTGCTTTTATTTTTGGAATCAATACCAGTACAGTTTTCTTAATTGCCTCTGGCATATTTCCCGTATCAAAAAATAATCTTATCGCCGCGCACACTGAATCCTTCAGTAAATTCCAGTGCCGGATATAGAAGCCCGCCGTAAACCCATCAGGTCCCGGAGATTTACTGGGGTGCATCATAAACAAGGCGTTCTCAATTTCCTCATCTGTCAATGGCGCACACAGCCTCTCGTTCATCACCTCTGTAACTTTGCTGGGTATGACTTCTGTAACCCTTTCCGGCCTAGTGTCAACATCAGCAGTAAAAAGGTTCTGATAGAACATTATTGCCTCTTTTTCCATCTCCTCTTGAGCTGTAACAATGGCACCATCATCTTTTTTCAAAGATCTTATGCGATTTGTTCTCTGTCTCTCTCGAGCTCGAGCATGGAAGTAATCTGTATTGCGGTCCCCTTTCAATTTCCAATTTACACGTGATCTTTGACGGGCCATCATTTCTTCCCTAGTGATTAATTCCGAGATTCTTCGCATTAAGCTTCTCTCTTGCCTTGATGGACCCTGACCCAAGGAACTACCACGGATGTTCTCCAATTTTCCCCTTAAACTTTTCAGCTGTTTTGGCACCGACCCGAATTCATCTCTGCTCCATCTCTGCAAGTTTTCCTTCACAACGGCCAGCGAGTCCTGCACATCCACCAGATTACCCCTACGAGGGATCCAAGCTTGGGTCACCACTTTGTCATAGCTTTCGTGTCTCGTCCAGGCATTCTCGAACCGAAAAGGCCTTGATCTTTTATCTCCACCAAACCAATTGGATTTTTCCACTGAAATTATCAAAGCACAATGGTTCGATTCAGTGGTCTGGATATGTTGCACTGATGTGTTGTCAAAACATTCCTGAAACTTATCATCACCAAGACCTCTATCCAGTCTGACTTTAATATTGTCATTGCCTTGTTGTCTATTATCCCAAGTATATGGTAGACCAATATAGCCCAAATCATCCATCCGGCATTCTTCCACAGCATCCCTGAACCCATCCATCTTCCATTCCTCCCTAACATTCCCTCCAATCTGTTCCGACGCGTCGAGAATTTCATTGAAATCACCCGCGCATAACCATGGAATGTCAGATTTCTTCCTTAAAAATTTCATTAGATCCCAGCTGTTCTTTCTCTTAGATCTCACCGGTTCCCCATAAAAACCTGTGAATCTCCATTCTTTCTCTCCCAAGTTCTCGTTCTGTATCGAAACATCAATGTGAGACTTGTTATAAGATTCCAAGGTCACAACTGAATTGTTATTCCAAAAGAGAACCAAACTGCCACTAAGACCATCACTCCCAATACCAAAAGCATTGGAGAAACCGAGCCTGAAACGCATGTCCTGAGCTCTCGTAGCTGACAGCTTAGTCTCCGAGAGAAAGACTAAGCACGGGTGATACAACTTAACTAAGTTGCTTATTTCATTAACTGTCTCGGGCCGCCCGCAACCCCGACAGTTTAGGCATAGGATATTCATTGTACCCGGCGGTCATCCACAAGGGATGCCGCCGATATTGCAGACAAATATGAAGAAACCACACTGTCTACAGCCAAACCATCCGTCAGAACAGACCCCATCTCAACCTTTGCCTTGTTCCCTTCTTTCTTGTGCCCTGACTTCTGCTTCTTGATACCTTCAGGATTTTCCCCCAAATTGGCGATCATCGGAACCCAGGTTGTTGGAGGCGTCGTCATGGACGATGCAATCAATATATCTCCTTTTTCCTTGTATGGCGGATCTCCCGTTTGAGTATAACGGATTTGCATTCTATCTCTCTGATGTCCACAATCTCCTTGAGCTATGTTATCTCCACCGGATTGTATCTCATTTCGCTGGTGGCAGGTGACGGTCTGGAAGCAGCGAAACTCCTGGGAGAAAGCCAGGACGCCGATGGTGTGGCCAGCATGATCTCCCGGCGTCTCCTTCTTCTCCTCACCATCCTTCTCCCCCCTGCTGCCGTCACCCATGCTCAACACTCGACACAGTTCGCAGGGAAAAACAAGACTCTCGATCCGCCGGCAAAATCCGGCCGAACAGAGGCTATGGAGAACTCCAGCGGTAGTTCGCCAGAGGAAATGGAGGACTCCTGCGGCGACGGCCGGAGGACTCCGGCGGCGGGTGCCGGAGAATAAAGGGGGACTCCGGCGGCGGGAGCCGGAGGATAAGGACTCCGGCGGCGGGGGCCAGAGGATAAGGGGGACTCCGGCGGCGGGGCCGGAGGATAAGGTGGACTCCGGCGGCAGGGGCCGGAGGATAAGGGGGACTCCGGCGGCGGCGGCCGGAGGAGTACGTACGGCGCCCTGCTTACTGTAGCAGGGGAAAGTTCAGCTCGCGCGATCCCTGTGTGATGAAAAAAAAAAACAGAGCGTGGGCTCTGTTTGTTTGCATTGCATTGCATTCATCCCGGAGCTTTTGGGCGTGTCGACCGATGGTCACGCGCGGGGAAACGGCCGTTCCGTTGGCTTTTGGTTCCTTCCGGCCGGGGCCCTCCCTCGTTCGGTGCGCGCGCGTCGTTCGTTGGTTCGGTTCAGGGCCCCCGCCCGCCGCATGCAGCCGTCCGACGTCACGGTCAACTGTGCATGCAAACTGCTCGCCACGGGTGCAAAGGGCATGTGCGTGTTACTGGGTCATCAGCCTGGCAAACGAAATATATGGCCGCACCGCATTTAGGATTGATTACCACTTCAAGCACAAGAGCACCCCTCCACCTACATTGCTTGACTCCATCGATACCGAGGCCAACCTTTGGGTCATCGCCGGTGCAAAAAAATTAGGGTCTCTTATTTTGCGAGAGTGATCTCATGCCGTGTATTGAGTGAATTGTAACAAACTCTTTTATCTCTTAATTAATGGATGAGACAAAGCTTTTGCCTCCGTTTCAAAAAAAAAAAAAAGATTGATTACCAAGGGGTTCACCGGAGTAGTAGACAGTGCACGGTGGGAGCAGCCGACCGGCCGCGGCGGAGCAGCGAGCATTCTTAGCTCTACTTGGGCCTTTGATTATTACGATTTTATTTTATTTTGCCCATCTAATCAATTTTTTTGCGAATAATCTAATCATTTTTCAAAGGCAATACATCGTGTGTCACTATCCAACTGAGATTGAGAAATGCCAGATGGAGCTCAAGAAACGGAAGTAGTAGAAGGTAGACAGACACCAGAACATAGGAGTAACCGATTTAACCACATTTAAACACCCATCGGCCCTGTGGAAATTAACGAATTTTCCACATGTGTTTTCGTCAGGACCGAGTGCATGTGATGGCGAGCGGCACCTCCAATGGAGCGTTTCCGCAAGGTTCTCCATTTTTGTAGATTGAAAATTTGACAGGGACTCCAGGGTTATCAGAGGTGATTGATTAGAATCCCAAACCGAGTAAAACAAAGTGCCGCCATCAGTTCGTTTGTAGTCAATATCCTGGTAGGCATCTTCCCACAAGAAAATAAATCCTGCTAGGCATCACAATTCTTTGCATGAACCTTAGTTTTTTTTTTTCTTCACATGGAGTTTTTTCTTTCTTTGAAAAGGAGCCAGATGTATTATAAAGATTTCACTAGAAGTACAAAGCATTCCAAATGTAATAAAAATTACATCCAGACCCCTAGATTGTCAAAAGACCATTGTCGTCGCCAAGACGAACCACTGACACGCCGCTTTCACTGCTTCCATGTCGAAGACGGCCTGACCTTGTCAATGACAGCTGGAAGTCTTCGTGCACGTGATCCTATGGACCAGTGTCCTGAAGACACAATCATCGCCACTGAACCATTGAATCGATCTAAAGAACCTGACACCAAATCTCGCCATCTCGTGCGTCGGTGAGAAACCCTAACCTCACCGCTCCGAGCAGCCGGCCCAAGGCATCATCTAATCTGTCCCGACGGACGAACTCGAGAAGGATCGAAACCTGGTGTTTCGCGAAAAAGAAACATCCCGGATGATGGTATTCTCTAATGGCGTAACGATAAATAAGTCGCGGGCATGCTAATATACAATTGTATACAAAATAAATAAAGGGGACAACCACCCAGGAACCATATCTTTAATAATTCTTCATAGAATTACAAAGTGTATGATTACATATTGTGCATCACGGATAAGTACATCTGACAGCGATCATGGAGATTCGGGTTCCCGAAGCTTCGTAAGACAATCCCGTTAATTACATATGTCGGTAATCCCGCAGAGCACCTCTGATTAAGCTGCGATAATGATCGTCATCTTGAACTTGAAATTGTTCTCTTGATGTGTTGAGAGATAAAGTGGCAATTTTTTTTTTCCAAAGGCTCGTTGGTTTTTGATATGAAACATCCAGCCTTGTTGGCACCGGGTCCATAGTCAAGTCTCAAAAATTTGTTCGACCTCATTGGTCGCGAACAAAGTTGCCCAACCTTGGGTCAGGACATGATTGATTCCGGTCTCGTCGGTCGCGGAAAAGGCAAAAGGCCTCCTCACCTTGTCGGCTAATGATAAGTATGTCTAGCCTCGTCGGCCTAGAGAAAGATGGAAAATTCCGGCCTCGAGCGGTCGCGGAAAAACGATTATGTTGTAGGAGACTTGCTATGAAATATCCGGCCTCGAGGGGTCCATGTAGATGGCTTCTCCACAAGAAAGCATGGACGATCAAGTGGGATTCTATTATGTCTGGGTTTTTGAAACACCTGAATTTTTGCCGCTTACTTCTTTTCAAACCAATTTAGTGTTATTTGGAGTTTGTGTTGGATCTTGTTTGAAAGGGGTTTCTTGGACTAAGCAAAGTAAAAACTTAATTATTTTTTCTTGCACTAGTTGACCCAAACCTCCCACACTCTAACATTTTGTTTCACCCAAGCTCATTTCCCAAACTTTTCTCTAAAAAGAATATGAGCTCTCAAAGCACTTGGGTTGTGAAGCAGCTTTTCTGCCACTCTAAAAATTTCCATTAAATTCTCATAAATTCTTTGGGTCAAACTAACACTAGAAATGGTACTAACCCTCACAGAAACCTTTTCAAATGAACACACCACCTTCATTTTGGTTTATGGACTAACTTTAATTTCTACGGCAAGTACCGCCTAACTTTGTGCAACTAACTGAAACTTGGCACACATACCCTCCTTAGCATCTAACCACACCACACGCAAAACCAGACCAAGGCCCCTCTCCAATCTCCATTTTTACCTGGAACAGCACAAATATTTAACTGCCAGAAGGAACTTCGACACCTCACAGTAGATCCGGTGCACCTGGAGGTACTTGGGAGCCACACACACTACCTACACTCCATGCCTAACCTACTGGACATGGTGCTAGCCATGAAGTCGTGCCCAGATCCCCCAGGACCGTGGTGATCACGGTACTGGCACGCAGAGAGCGTGCTCTACACGCCAGCCCACCCCTGCCCGACGGCCTCGTCGCCATCCACGGTCCCCGGTGCGCCCTACCTCACAGGCGTCCATGCGCAGCTCCCCCGCCACCCAACGCCGCCCCCTCCCAGGCACACCGAATGGCACGGCGCTACGCCACCCGTGACCGTGTCGTTCTCGTTTTCCTCTATCGCACACCAGGCCTCAGCCACGCGCTCGCCCCACCCACTGCTATGCACGACCAACGTGACGCCAGCTCCCCACAAGCTCGGCCATGGCGACACAGCAAGCCACTAGCCTCGGCCGTGGCTTTAATAGGCCATGCCCGCCCCACCTTTCCCTCACACAACACCACACCACCAGCCTCGGCCGTGGCTTTAATAGGCCATGCCCGCCCCACCTTTCCCTCACACAACACCACACCACCTTCAAATCACGCCACACTACACCAGAGCAAGACCGGGAGGGCCTCCTGTCGCAGTTCGAGCTGCAGCCTCGCTGCCCGATCCGCACTGCTTCCCGCCATGCCTAGGCCACACCACCACCGCCGTTAGAACCGCCACACCTCACTGACTGCGACGCCTAGCCTAACTACCTGATTACGCAACGAATCGCCGAAGTTCGACGAGCCCCGAGGACCTCCGCCACCGGAGAAGAAGAGTGGCATTGCTCAAGCACCTCCAGAGAAGCTGCAGGTACGGGCGTGACCGCTGTCGTGGCGCCGTTCCAGCGCACCCATCCACGAGCCCAGCCATGACCTCCACACTGGCGAACGGCCGTCGGTGAGCCGCTGTCCTCGCGTTTTGATTTTAAATTGACGGATGGGACTCACCGGTCAGTGACCGCGCGCACGCCCGAAGCATTACGTTAGTGGAAGCGTATTTTCAAAATATGCTTTTGATGTGGCCTCTTCTGGTTTTCTGTTTAAAACATTTTAAATCAATTTAAATGATTCTGTTGACTAAACACTAACCACCTCTAACTTTTAAACCATAAGTACGAATTAGTTGATTCTTTTTGCATTATTTTTCTTTTGGAATTCCTTATTCATTGATTTAATTTGGCATTTATTTGATTTGTCTTGAATTTCTGGACAAAAGATTTGTCTTTATGTCGTATTTACAAATGCCTTTTAAAATTATTTTTAGAAGGAAATAATTTAGGAGGTGAAGACCAGGAGTGATTTGACACTCAATTTGAGCAAGGCAAGCCACCGCCTGCACTTGCTTGATGATATTGCAAGCCCATGGGTTAAAACTTGCAATTTCTTTAATAGTTGAATTAGTTGAAATTGTTGGTTGAATTATGTTTGTGCTAGAACTGTTGCCGTGCTAGTATTATAGGAGTATTTGCTTGGAAGTGGTTGATTAGTAGTATGCAGTTAATATTATGTTAAGTAGTGAAACAAGATGTTCCGGTAATATTGCTAAGTTTATCGTAGTAATAGAAGTGATCATATTTGTGGAATGAATTTAGTATTAAAACGATTATCTTCGAGAAATGACTTTAATATTAGCCATGATCACATTTGGGGAATGACTTTAGTACCAGAAGTGATCTTATTCAGGTGATTAAATGACTATGAATTGATCACAACTCTACTTAAATTGGTTTAATTGGTAATGGCAGCACAAGCATCCTGATGTATGTTGGGCCTATTCGACAGCTGGTATTGCTTTACAATGCTTGATTCCGTTCTGCTAACGTGTGTGTGTGATCATTTTGTACATTTATTATCCCGAGCAGATAGCTGCGTGTATCAACAAGAACATTCAGAATTTGTCCATATGGATGGCTGACACTTCTCTTTTCAGTGACATATCCTTGACAGTGTACGGAGGTTTTAATCGGGGAAGTTCTCTGTTTTAAAATAAGCAAATTTTTATACAAAACTTTTATACTTATTTTAAACTGATTCTAGCATATTTATTTTAATTACAATAATTTATATTACTTAGTCATCATAGTTAAACGCATTACAATGTTTCTAAATAATAATTATAATATTTTCTGTTATACATTTGTAATGTCTATAATTTTAAATTTTGATTCTACAAAATTTAAATTGTATAGCGTAATAAACAATCTGTTTGTTGTTAAAAATAAATTTTGAACACTTTTTAATATTGCATAAACTATATAGTGTATGCACATATATTAGTCTCTTTATGTATTCTAAATCATACAAAATAAAATAAAGGATATTTTAATAGTGATTTCTAGTGTATACTCCCTCTGTCCCAAAATACGTGTCTTAGTACAACTTTGTACTAAAGTTGATGCACCTATTTTGGATGAAGGGAGTATTAGGTAAATGTATTCATCGAAACTTCTAGGGTATGGCAATTTTTATTTGCAAGTTGGGTTCAGTAATATGTTACAAAAAATTTATGATGTGTAATTGTATTTAAATTTGCACTACATAATCATCAAATATGAAGTGTTGTCGATTGTACTTTTGCATATTATTCGATTATCTGACATGCTCGTCCAGATTCATTTGGTTTTATTTAGTGCATATGAGATCTCTTACCCGTTTCTCGAATGAAAACTTGTGCATTGGTTTAAACATAGAAATCTAGTAATCATAAACTTCATTATGATACTGTGACGTCCAACATAAAGAGAGACTATCAATGTAATTAAACTCAATTTGGCAAGTTGGATTGGTTTGTCCCCCTGTAGTACAAACTATTAGTATGTGGTGTGAACTTGCACTCCTATAAGTTGAGGCTCTCTTTTATGATTTTGATAATCTTTGGGGTGCAATGTATAATCTAATAGTGGTTACTAGTACAACTTCTATTTGTGGGTGTGCCTTCTTTGGGCCCGGGGCGATGGCACCTTTTTCCTAGGCTACAGGCCGACAATGTCTCGGGTGAGACATGTGTATACGGTCCAAGTTATCCCGCTGAAAAATGAGGCGATGGCCACCCACAAAGATATATTCTGAATACACACAGCCATCTGCTCGCAATAAGAAATGTATTATGGAGTCAAGCAGGGCCGGCCCATAGCCTGGGTCCGGTACATATTCGATGTGTTGGTAGCTATAGCATGGGTAGCTTGGTAACTACATAAACCTTGTGCCAGTAACTTATTTACTAGTATCTACTTAATCGAAGTATTGGTAACTCTATTCGTAGCTGGAGTTGAAGATGCACTAGAGAAACCCAAAAAACTTACACCATGAAAATAGTTTTTTTGAGCCATCACGGAAAATATATTTTTAACGGTCGTGCAAAATAGCTTTTGTATGCTAATATATGTTAGTTTTCCTCTATTGAAAAGGGTTGGTGTTTCATCTAACGAGCACACAAAAAAGTATGGTTAGTTGAGTGATAGGTTTGTTTTACATAGCTAGGGAACTGGGTTCTAGTTTTATCAGCGCCTCTTCTAAAAGAATTTCTATCGACACATGTACCTAAACTACCTAAGAGCTAACCCATGTCTAATTGCAACACAAAGCCGACCCAAGTGGTTACTCAGAACAACAAACTCTACTAGGCCTAGGGAGACCGTATCGGGTACTCCAATGGATGGAGTACTCCGGCTGAACCCTGCAGATCACATTCGTTGGATGAAGTGTGTAGGTATAGGATGGGAGAACAATATCCTATCATTTCAATTTTGTGGAGGCACCCCATGTAATTACGGTGTTGCTGTAAAGTTCTAATCACCAAGCTTCAAAAATGTGTTGGCCCAGTTTTGGAACAAAAAAACAAACACATAATGTAGCTCAGATTGTTTCATGCTACTTGTGCAGAGATGTCCTACGCAAACGGTTTTAAGCCCCTTTCGGTGACACGGTTTCAAATCATTGCCTTACTAAGATGGGCGATAAGGGGGTCCATCCCACACGACCCAGATTAATCGTCTGCGATAGGGCGGAAGCATGCATACATTTTGGGAAAGAAAGCCTATGAGATTTCCGAGTCTATCCCACACGTGACTAGTGAGGTAAGAATTTGTGATATATCAAATGCACAAATGCTTCAGCCGTCGTACTCATGTGCAAGTGTTTTTAAGTCGGACGGCGTCCCCCGGCCCTAGCCACATCCTCTTTCTCCCTCTCCGCGCTGTCAGCCCAAGCCCATCCATGTCTCTTCGTCTCCATTTCTCTTTTCCCTCGCCGCCCGGCTCCGCCATGGCCCGACAGGAGAATACCACGTACGCTATGCTAACGGCAGAGCGCCACTTCCAGATGCAGGAGGAGATTTGGGCGAGGCACGCTGCCCGGATCGCAGCTGGCCTGCCTCCAAACTCGCCGGAGCCGGAGGAGGAAGAAGGAAAGGAAGAGGAGGGGACACGTCAGAGCCCATGGAGGTGGCCGATTCAGAGCAGGAGGATGTGACAGAGCTGGAGCCGATTGCGGGCTTCGCCATGGCAGAGTTTGGGCTCGCCCAAGCGGCAGAGATGGCAGAGTAGACCATCATCCCCGAGTCCATCCAAGACGACGTGTATGTGGAGTCCAACAGACGCTTCATCCGGCAAGAACATGTGGAGACTGATGCGATTTTCGATGAGCTGGATGCAAAGGAGGAGGCGGAGGCCGACGCGGAGCCAGAGTTGCGTCTGCCGCCCATGTACCCGGAGCCCGGAGCTAAGATAGTGGACATACCCGACGATAACGAGTAGTGTGGTGTAGGTTTAGTTTATCTACGTAGTAAGTATATGTTTCTTTTGCATGTTTTGTATGGTTTTAAGGGTTGAACTATGAGGTATTTAGATGTAGAGAAGGAAATTTGAGGGCTGACTGATCACTGGATGCGGATGCGCCCGAAAGCGTCCGTGGGCATTTGGGGGGCCGGATTTGGTGTATCCGGTTGTAGATGCTCTTAAGCTATTACAGATAACAGATTGATATCAGCCTACTAGCCAGAGTGTGCCTTGAGTGCAAAGCCACCCTTACCACTCCTTGCACAAGCTTAGCTCTTCCTTCTTCGGGTGATCCGAAGTAGCTCTCCTCTTCGGCACTCGAGCATCAGGAGACATCGCCGTAGCAGTACAGACTCAGTGTCCACACACAGGATCTTCCATTGATGGATTAAGTCACTCAGTCTCCCCAGAAGAATCCGGGTGTTTGTCCACACCGCGCTCTGAAAGTAAAGATAATTACACATAGTCCAGAAGCTCCAAATGGTAGCAACACACGCAAATGATCGCCAGTGCAAGTATCACTGTCTTCTATCGATAATGGAAGTACAAGAAAGGGTTTCCCACATATAAAAAGGATTTTTTTTATAAGAAAGGGAGACGAGGCCACACATGCTAGGATCATTTCATTTTTTTTGGAGGGAGCCTTAAGATATGATCTATTTTTTGGAGGAAGCCCTAAGATATGATCTTTTGTTTTTGGAGGGAGCCCTAAGATGTGATGAGAACCTTCATGTACCTTTCATGGATCAGATCATTTCATCTGTCTCAAGTCTTAACACGTACGGCTTGGCTTGAAGTGGACTTAATAGCCCTATAATAAAGGTGAGTACCGGGCGCCGGCGCACGGCCCAAAAATTCGGCCGGTCGTACGTGATCCGTTGGATGCGCCCACACATAGCCGTCAGATGCTCCCTATCCCATCGTTTCTCACCCCCGCTCGTGTATCAAATATGAGAAAAAACACCGCAAGTTCATGGCGGCCGCCCCACCGCCGTCGCATCGCGCAAGACGCGTCCACCTGCTCCCGTTTGACCTCGCTGTCAACGCTCGCCGCCGAAGCTCGCCGTCGACGCCTGCAGCAAAAAAAGGTTGCGGAAAAAAGCAGCTATCTGTCGAGGCCCCCATTGAATCATTTGAAAAAGGTGGTTCCAGCAAAACAAGGCTACGGTTGTAGCAAAAATCGTTGGTCCATTAAAATAACAAACTCCAGAGGAAGCAATTTTGAGGGTACTTCCAGCAAGAAAAGATATGGTTGCAGCAAAAATTTGCTGGCCCAGCAAGAACGAACTCCGGTGGAAGCAATTTTTGGGGCTACTTCCAGCAAAAAAAAGATATGGTCGTAGCAAAAATTTGCTGGCCCAGCAAGAATGACTCCGGTGGAAGCAATTTTTGGGGCTACTTTCCAGCAAACCTGATCTATGGTTGCAGCAGCACCCCGCCAAACTCTGGTCCAACTTGCTGTGGCGACCTCCGCGGCTCACCGGCCGGGTGAACCCTCACCGCTCGCCGCCGTCATGATGAAAATATGCCCTAGAGACAATAATAAAATGGTTATTATTATATTTTCTTAATCATGATAAAGGTTTTGATGAGTGCACGACCTTGGACGCGCCGCTAATTTGGCCCGAACTTTCACGATGCAACAACCGCGACTAAATTTCACTGATAAAAGTTCCCAATTACACGAACGATACACGCAACCTGAAACTGTGGTAACAACAACTGACAAGCAATACCTCGGCAAACAAGGCACCTCACGTCGGAGTAGAAGTAACCGGCACGTAATCCGTCGCCGCGGACGGACCTCAAACCAATAGCTAGCAAATTCTCAATCACAAGAATCCTCTCGCCAAAGTGTAATCTTCTTAATAGAAAATCTCACATAGAAAAACAAGACCAACGCCCAGAGGGCCGCTTCATAGTCTGTTCTGTAAACTCTAGAAAATAACCTCCAAAAAAATAGTCTCGATAGAACCGACTCAGATGAGTTCGGCCTAAACAAGGCACGCAGGCCGTACTACGTGCGTGTCACTTGCATGGCTTGTGGCGCAACTGATTTCCTTCCCGTAACCGATCTGATCTGCTACTTTTATTTTCCTTTTCCAAACGTATATAGCTGGACGATTGGGAAACAAATCTGCTTGTACGTGCAGACTCCTCTTCCTATTTCCTAGCACATGCAAATCTGGAGTTACTATATTCGGTGAATCACAACTAACAAATCTGTTGCATGCATACTCTTTCCTCTTTATTCTTCTCCACGTCCAATTATTTCTCCAAACACATGCATTATATTCTTTTTCAAGTCGGCTAGGAAACAAACAATTCCTTCCCTGTTTTGTGCGTGCAAGCACTTGTAGGACTCATCTAATTTAGCAATTCTCTCACAATTAACATTCATTCCTTTGTGTATTACTGGCAGAAAACCCGGACCACATAATATACGCAAGTGCCCATCTTTTCCTTTGCTAAGACGTGTCATCTCCTCCATAAGTTTATGGTCCTTGTCTTGGTTAACTAACTTTCTGACATCCGCCTCGTCCACATGCACTATCGTCGTCTCATCCATAATATTCTCTGTTTGCACCCCTTTGTCGACGACTGCCGCAGTCGCTTGCAAACCCTTGTCATTGACCGTCGTATTCACCATGACTTATGTACTAGGCATGTCTGCGGTAGGGTATGACACATCAGGTTTATTATTCATGCTAGAATTGTATTGACCGAAAACTTAAATACATGTGTGGATACATAAACAAATACCGTGTCCCAAGTGAGCCTCTACTAGACTAGCTCGTTGATCAAAGATGGTTAAGGTTTTCTAACCATAGATATGAGTTGTCATTTGATAACGGGATCACATCATTAGGAGAATGATGTGACGGACAAGACCCATCCGTTAGCTTAGCATATGATCGTTCAGTTTATTGCTACTGCTTTCTTGAATGTCAAATACATGTTCCTTCGACTATGAGATCATGCAACTCCCGGATACTGGAGGAATACCTTGTGTACTATCAAACGTCACAACGTAACTGGGTGATCATAAAGATGCTCTACAGATATCTTCGAAGGTGTCTGTTGAGTTGGCATGGATCGAGATTCGGATTTGTCACTCCGTGTATTGGAGAGGTATCTCTGGGCCCTCTCGGTAATACACATCACAAGAAGCTTGCAAGCAAATGACTAAGGAGTTAGTTATGAGATGATGTATTACAGAACGAGTAAAGAGACTTGCCGTTAACGAGATTGAACTAGGTATGGAGATACCGACGATCGAATCTCGGGCAAGTAACATACCGACGGACAAAGGGAATTACGTATGTTGTCATAACGGTTCGACCGATAAAGATCTTCGTAGAATATGTTGGAACCAATATGGGCATCTAGGTTCCGCTATTGGTTATTGACTGGAGAGGTGTCTCGGTCATGTCTACATAGTTCTTGAACCCATAGGGTCCGCACGCTTAACGTTCGTTGACGATATAGTGTTATATGAGTTATATGATGTGATGACCGAATGTTGTTCGGAGTCCCGGATAAGATCACAGACATGACGAGGAGCTCCGGAATGGTCCGGAGGTAAAGATTGATATATATGACGATGATATTCGGACACCGAAAGAGTTTCAGAGTGCACTGCGTAGTCATCGGGTCGCCGGAAGGGGTTCCGGACACCCCCGGTAGGTGTATGGGCCTTATGGGCCAAAGGGGGGAAGCACACCAGCCCACAAGGGGGCTAGTGCGCCCCTCCACCCTTGCCCACGCACCAAAGGAGGGAGGGAAGGAAAGGGGAGGCGCCCAAAGGCAGCCAGCCCCCCTTTCCTTACCCCCATGCATAAATATGTAAGGGGGCGATTCGGCCAGGGCAGGCGCCCTAGGGCAGCCGCCGGCCACTTGGGGCACCCTAGGGGCTGCCTCCCCTCCCCCCTCCACTTATATATATGAGAGGAGGGAAAGGGGCAACACACACCACGATTCCCTAGCCGTGTGCGGCGCCCCTCTCCCTCTAGTTCGTCCTCGGTCATATTTTTCATAATGCTCAACGAAGCCCTGCGAAGATAGTTGCATCAACACCGTCACCACGCCGTCGTGCTGCCGGAACTCATCCACTACTTCACCGTCTTGCTGGATCAAGAAGGCGAGGACGTCACCGAGCTGAACGTGTGCTGAACGCGGAGGTGCCGTACGTTCGGTACTCGATCGGTTGGATCGCGAAGAAGTTCGACTACATCAACCGCGTTAACAAATGCTTCCGCTTACGATCTACGAGGGTACGTAGACACTCTCTCCCCTCTCGTAGCTATGCATCTCCATGGATAGATCTTGCGTGTGCGTAGATTTTTTTTTTGTTTTCCATGCAATGTTCCCCAACAGTGGTGTCAGAGCCAGGTCGTAGATGATATACATGAGTAGAACACAAAGAGTTGTGGGCGGTGATAGTCATAATGCTTACCACCAACGTCTTATTTTGATTCGGCGGTATTGTAAGATGAAGCGGCTCGGACCAACCTTACATGTCCACGTACATGAGACCGGTTCCACCGACAGACATGCAACTTGTTTTGCATAAAGGTGGCTGGCGGGTGTCTGTTTCTCCTACTTTAGTTGAATCGAATTTGACTACGGCCGGTCCTTGAAGAAGGTTAAAACAACAAACTTGATAAATCACTGTTGTAGTTTTTGCTGTAGGTAAGAACGGTTCTTGCTAGAAGCCCATAGTAGCCACGTAAAACTTGCAACAACAAAGTAGAGGACGTCTAACTTATTTTTGCAGGGCATGTTGTGATGTGATATGGTCAAGACGTGATGTGATATACGTTGTTGTATGAGATGATCATGTTTTGTAATATCGACAACCGGCAGGAGCCTTAGGGTTGTCTCTTAATATTGTATGAAATGTAAGCGCCATGTAATTGCTTTACTTTATCGCTATGAGTTAGCAATAGTTGTAGAAGCAATAGTTGGCGAGATGACTATGACGCAACGATGGAGATCAAGGTGTCGAGCTGGTGTCGATGGAGATCATGACGTTGCTTTGGAGATGAAGATCAAAAGCACAAGATGATGATGGCCATATCATGTCACATATTTTGATTGCATGTGATGTTTATCTTTTATGCATCTTATTTTGCGTAGATCGACGGTAGCATTATAAGATGATCCTTCACTTAATTTCAAGATAAAAGTGTTCTCCCTGAGTATGCACCATTGCTACAGTTCGTCGTTTCGAGACACCTCGTGATGATCGGGTGTGATAGACTCTACGTTCACATACAACGGGTGTAAGCCAGTTTTACACACGCGAAATACTTGGGTTAAACTTGACGAGCCTAGCATGTACAGACATGATCTCGGAACACTGGAGACTGAAAGGTCGAACGTGAGTCATATAGTAGATATGATCAACATGAAGATGTTCACCATTGATGACTACCCCATCTCATGTGATGATCGGACATGGGTTAGTTGATTTGGATCATGTATCACTTAGATAACTTGAGGGATGTTTATTTAAGTGGGAGTTCATTAGTAATTTGATTAATTGAACTTAATTTATTATGAACTTAGTCTTAATAGTTTTTGCATATCTATGTTGTAGATCAATAGCTCGTGATTTAGCTCCCCTATTTTTGATATGTTCCTAGAGAAAACTAAGTTGAAAGATGATAGTAGCAATAATGCGGACTAGGTCCGTGATCTGAGGATTATCCTCATTGCTGCACAGAAGTATTATGTCATTGATGCACCGCTAGGTGACAGACCTATTGCAGGAGCAGATGCAGACGTTATGAATGTTTGGCAAGCTCGATATGATGACTACTTAATAGTTTAGTGCGCCATGCTTTACGGCTTAGAACCGAGACTTCAAAAATGTTTTGAACGCCACGGAACATATGAGATGTTCCAAGAGTTGAAATTGGTATTTCTGACTCATGCCCATGTCGAGAGGTATGAGACCTCTGACAAGTACTTTGCCTACAAGATGGAAGAGAATAGCTCAGCCAGTGAGCATGTGCTCAGAATGTCTGAGTACTACAATCACTTGAATCAAGTGGGAGTTAATCTTCCACATAAGATAGTGATTGACAGATTTCTCCAGTCACTATCACCAAGCTACTAGAGCTTCATGATGAACTATAATATGCAAGGGATGGAGAAAACAATTCCTGAGCTCTTCGCGATGCTGAAATCAGCGGAGGTAGAAATCAAGAAGGAGCATCAAGTGTTGATGGTTAACAAGACCACTAGTTTCAAGAAAAAAGGCAAAGGAAAGAAAGGGAACTTCAAGAAGAACGGCAAACAAGTTGCCGCTCCTATGAAGAAGCCCAAAGCTGGACCTAAGCCTGAAACTGAGTGCTTCTACTGCAAAGGAAGTGGTCACTGGAAGCGGAACTGCCCCAAGTATTTGGCGGATAAGAAGGATGGCAAAGTAAACAAAAGGTATATTTGATATACATGTTATTGATGTGTACCTTACTAGTGCTCATAGTAGCCCCTGGGTATTTGACACTGATTGCTAAGATTAGTAACTCGAAACCGGAGTTGCAGAATAAACGAAGACTAGTTAAGGGCAAGGTGACGATGAGTGTTGGAAGTGGTTCCAAGATTGATATGATCATCATCGCACACTCCCTCTACTTTCGGGATTAGTGTTGAGCCTAAATAAATGTTATTTGGTGTTTGCGTTGAGCATGAACAAGATTAGATCATGTTTATTCCAATACGGTTATTCATTTAAGTCAGAGAATAATTGTTGTTCTGTTTACATGAGTAAAACCTTCTATGGTCATACACCCAATGTAAATGGTTTATTGAATCTCGATCGAAGTGATACACATATTCATAATATTGGTGCCAAAAGATGAAAAGTTGATAATGATAGTGCAACATACTTGTGGCACTGCCGTTTAGGTCATATTGGTGTAAAGCGCATGAAGAAACTCCATGCGGATGGCATTTTGGAATCACTTGATTATGAATCATTTGATACTTGCGAACCATGCCTCATGGGCAAGAGGACTAAAACTCCGTTCTCCGGAACAATGGAGCGAGCTAATGACTTATTTGAAATAATACATACCGATGTATGCGGTCCGATGAGTGTTGAACCACGCGACGGGTATCGTTATTTTCTCACCTTCACAGATGATTTAAGTAGGTATGGGTATATCTGCTTGATGAAACACAAGTCTGAAACATTTGAAAAGTTCAAAGAATTTCAGAGTGAAGTGGAGAATCATCGTAACAAGAAAATAAAGTTTCTACGATCTGATCGCAGAGGCGAATACTTGAGTTACGAGTTTGGCCTTCATTTAAAATAATGTGGAATAGTTTCACAACTCACGCCTCCTGGAACACCACAGCGTAATGGTGTGTCCGGATGTCATGACCGTACTCTATTAGATATGGTGCGTTCTATGATGTCTCTTACCAATTTGCCACTATCGTTTTGGGGTTATGCATTAGAGACAGCCGCATTCACGTTAAATAGGGCACCATCAAAATCCATTGAGATGACACCGTATGAACTATGGTTTGGCTAGAAACCTAAGTTGTCATTTCTTAAAGTTTGGGGTTGCGACACTTATGTCAAAAGACTTCAACCTGATAAGCTTGAACCCAAATCGGAGAAGTGCGTCTTCATAGGATACCTGTTGTGGTTTTGTCACGGCAGATGCCCTAGTGAAAGGACTTAGGTATGGAGCCATCGCAACGTAGGTTAGCTCGAAGGGGTTGAACGGGACAAAGGACACAAAGGATTTACCCAGGTTCGGCCCCTCGCTATGAGGTAAAAGCCTACGTCCTGCTTCTAGTTGTATTGCTTGAGTTTCGATTACAAGGGAGCGAATGCGCTTGACCTCGCTATCGATCAATTGTTTCTTGGGTTAACCCGCCGCCGGGTCTCGCCTTTATATACATAGGTCGAGGCCCGAGGCTTACAAGAGTCCAGGCCGGATCACACAACGTGACCGGCCAGGTTTCTAAGTCACCTTGCCTTACCAGGCAAGCCACCATATGGCGGTTCATACGTCCGGGTCTTGGGCCACCACCAGGCCCACCTCCTATTAGCCGCCGTCTTCACACTTGTCTTCTTAGGCTTACTTGGGCCTTCTTCGTTGAATCGCCAACGGTGTAACCCGGCCCCTCCTGGGTGGGTCACACCTCGGGGTTATATCCCCAACATTAGGCCCCAGATTGATTTGAACTTGTTCATGTCAACCTTCACTGCTTCAGTTGGCGAATTGTCTTCCAAACTTAACCCTTGAACAAAACACTGTAACCCGCCATGACGTCACGCAAACTGGATCATTGTAATCCGCCATGACGTCACGCGTATTAAATATATGAAAAACCCGTAACATCATAGCGGATCTCTTGTATAAATTGGTCGTCCGAGAATCGAGGCGCCCGTACTGTTGAGATAATCATGTCGTCTCCTCGATTTCCGCACATGCCATTTCACTGTTTCCTTATAAATAGGGACGCGGGAGGGGGGGGTCCTTTTTCAGTTTTACCCCCGCCTCCTTCTCTTCTTCTTCTTCCTCGCGATGACCGCCGCCGCTGGAGCTCCGCTGCCGCAGTCAACCTTTCTTCAACAGCTTCATCATGGCCGCTGCATCGACCTGACTTTGACCAGAGATCGCAGCGCCCCTTCGCTGTCCATCAGCATCACCAGGTACCCATCTCTCCTTATTTTCAATCCGCATTAGGTTACCCTAGTTTATCGGGGTTCGTCGGTGTTCGTCGTGTTCACTTGTAGTTCATCCACCATGTTGCTTAGTTTGATCCAAAAGCGATACTAAAGTCATGCGGTGGTAGTTTTAGCATCTGCTACCAATCATAGATTCCTTCTTTTCTTCTGAGATTCAATCCCCAGCACACTAGTTCGTCCACCATGTTTTAGGTTTAGCAATTTCCTTCTGTTTTTCGAACTGCCGTAGATCCAAAATTATAGGCACGATCTGTGAAACTTGTTTGCCCCACACTTAGCGAAATTTCAACAATCCTGGATTTCATAGACAATTGATAGATGGTTGACCCGCCATTCATTGTTCAGGCGGCTTACAACAGCAACTTTGCACTCTGCCAATACTTATCTGACTTTAACCATGAATCGGTAACCCGCCGGTATCTTTCTGGCTTATCCATATGGCTTATGACCTTTTCCATAACTCGCCAAAATGATTATCCCTCATAACCAGGACTTGTAACCCGCCAGTGTATAGCTGGCTTCTTTGGGCAGTTCATTTTTACTCATGATTGGGCGGCTTAACATCATAATATTAACCCGCCAAGTCTTTATCCTCAGGCATCCACTACCAAAAATGACTAAGTCCACCACTTCTTGCGACTGGGTTGCTTCTACTATCACTGAACAATCTCTCAAGGAGTATGTCAAGATGGGCGTTTTACCATCAAAAAACGTCATCCACTGGTGAGTTCCAGGAGCTGAAGTTCCACCTCAACCTAAAGAAGGCGAAGTTATAGTCTTTGTAGATCACCTCCTCGGTGGTTTCTCACCACCTGGGTCGAGATTCTTTCGGAACGTTCTGAACTTCTACAAGCTACACCCCCAAGATATCGGCCCCAACTCTGTTTCCAATATATGCAACTTCCAAGTCTTCTGTGAGGTGTATCTTCAAGAGGAGCACATCGTTGATCTATTCAGAGAATATTATTACTTGAACCGCCAGACTGAGATGACAGACAGGCCTAGCCTTGAACTCGGCGGGATTTCAATCCAGAGGCGGAGGGACGTCGTCTTCCCTGCAGTTGCACTACCAGTCACTCCAAGGACTGGAACCAGACTTGGTTCTATTGCCAAGACACCTCTCCAGCGGGTGAAAATCGTCTACCGGGTTTCCGCACCTACCGGCTCAGCCCTAGACATCCACTCCCCGATCGGATCACTGCTGCAGAACGAGCCAAGTACGCGCCTACCTTTTCAAGAATAAGGGCCTTATTAGCCAATGGCTTAACTGGTGTTGACTTGGTTCGATGCTGGGTCGCCTGAAGAATCTTGCCTTTGAGCCGCCGTACCGGCTTAATGTACCAATAAACATGTGATGTGAAAGACCCACAGCGATATAATAAAAAACATCTTGAGGACCAGGAAATCAATGAAATGACCAAGTCATTGCTCGGGGAGACCCTCGAAAGCTGCAGCAAAACGGGACTGAACCCTTTCTGTGCTCTCAATCCCGTTCCCGGCGTAAGTACTTTAAGTCCTTCTTCTAACTCATTTATCACTTTCTCATAAACTGCACATCTTCTCATTGTCATTTGTGTTTTCAGGCCGACTCTCCCTTCTGGAACAAGAAACTACAGGATAAGCCGGCCAAAAAGGCCAAAGTAAAGTCCAAGGCTCCAAAAAAGACCAAAGGAATGAAACAGGATGCTGAAGACTTGTTTGCCCTTGACAACGAGTCGGAGGTAGAACTCGATTCTCTTGGCTTTCTTTTTATGCAACTTATTGACGCCGACTCCTCTCAGGACGATGCGGAGACCAGCCATGCTGACGCCGTAGAGGTAACTAAAATTTCCTCTGATTCAGAGCCCTTGCCAAGATAGAAAACTCGGCAGGTGACCCAGAAAGTAAGATTTTCTCACCCTCTTGCTTACTTGGATCCCGACTTTATTTTGAAGAAACAACAGCATGAGGACAGGCCTCAGACTCGGAGTGATGGAGACGCGGAGCTGATTTCTGGCTTACCAAATACTCCAGCCCCTCGCAAGCGTCAACATGAGGTGCTACATGATCCAAACTCTCTTTATCCCTTAGCCGGCTTCATATGTCAGCCTCTTACACCTTCTAACTCAAATTATCAGAAGACACCTCCGTCGTCTGTCGACTCTTCAGGAACCCAGATGCCCATCTTCAAAGTTGCCCAAGGGTAAGTACTTCCATTTGTCTATCAATTGATTTGTTATGTCATACTCATATATTTTGTATCTTTGTTGCAGAGGCGTGGCAAAAGCCGGTAAGAAGCAGAAGCTTGGCGGGTCTTCGAAAGATCCTAAAATTGCCGAGCCAGAGAAACAGTCTACCGACATCTCTGAGGCCCACACTCAAGACCCAGAAGAACCCATGGATGACCCACCACCAACAGTCGATGCCATCCCCCCTGAGCAAATGGACGCGGAGCTTAACCCGGCGGCCAGCCATGACCCGCCGAACCCTAAACTGCCAACTCCTCAGAAACCAGCTGAAGAGATATCTCTTGACAAGAACTCTGGAGATGTGACCATCACTGGGACAACATACTCTGCGCCAGGGGCTTCCACTGTGTTGGCCAAACATGGCACCAAAGAAGAATCTCATTCTTTGGATAAAGGCAAGACCAAGCTGGATTTGGAAAGCTATGCCGCCTTCAGTGCCAGTGACATCCACGCAGGGCATCTGAGCCGCCTTCACACTAGTCGTGAATTAGAAGCCGGCTTAGTGAATCTCATGAAGGAGCGCTATGAGGTATGATACTAATTCCTTTCCATATGTACTTATGTAGCCGCCAAGTCTTAAGTATAGGAAAAATATTAACTTTGCTTAAGACTTCATGAAAATTTCCAAACCATCGCCTTTCAGGGCCGGCTTATAATTATTTCTAAGATCCAAATATGTAACCCCCAAGGGCCGGCTTAAGCTGACAAGTTGAGCCGGGACTTATAGTCACTTAAAAAACCCAAATATGTAGCCCCCAAGGGCCGGCTTAACCTGACAAGATACGTCGGGTCTAAATAAAAATGAATTGACCCACATTAGCCCCCAAGTGCCAAGTAGAGTACTTGTAGTGTGCTTGGGACTTTAACAGAATAACAACACCAATAATTAATCCTTGCTTTGTAAGTATCACTTCATCATTGTATTGCAGGCAGAGTTGAGTATGAAGGAATCGCAAGTGGGCGATTTGAGAAAGAATATAAAGTTGCAGCAAGCAGAGACTTCCAAGGCCAAGCTTGAGCTGAAAACATCTTTGGAGGAAATTGAGAAGCTGAAGGCAGGTTTTGATGCTGAGAGAGCCGCCTGGGACTCTGACAAAACTGTACTAGTGAAGAGAGCTGAAGAGGCGGAGGCACAACTTAAGTCGGTTACTGATGAGCTTGCCGGTTTAAAGCAACATATCACCCGTATGACAGCCGCCATCTTTGGTAAGACTCATGCATTTTAACATCTGTTTGATATTATTTTACACCGCCGGGTGATTCTCACCTCCTGCTGTTTAACTTGCTTGGCAACTTGCAAACAGGCCCCAGAAGCGCCAACCTTGGCAAAAATATGCTGATGAAGCTCAAGACAGTATATTCATTGACAGAACAGCTGTATACTGGAACTGTGCGAAGCCTTGTGGCCTTAGGCGGTAACAAAAAGACGCCAAGCCACATCAAAGCCGTGCTAGATCACCTGTCAACTATCCCATGCCAGATTGTTGAACAAAGACTATCAACTGCCCGAGCCGGCGCCATCCTCGCACTTGGCCGGGCCAAAGCCTGGCAATCGAAGTTTGACCCGGAGGAGATAGCCACCGGGTGCCCAGAATTTAAAGATGATCAGTCTCCCTTTGAAGAGAAGGACTTCAATCACTACATTCGGGAGATGCAGCCCGTGGCCTGTAAGCTTGTTGAGGAACTCAATTTAAATAACTACATGCCGGCTTATGATGACAATAATCAGAAGATTAAGCCGCCAGCTCATAACGTCATCAATCTTATTCCCCCTCGGCGTAAGCACATCTTTGCTCCTGACGTTGATCATTCTGTTATACTCAATGATGAAGCCGCTTTCGAAGCTTTAACCGGCATTGATTGGACAACGGCTAATCTTCAGATGATCGATGAAGAAGAGCTGGCGCGGGATGACCCGGAGTAGTCAACTCGCCAAGAAGGAAACCAATGATGAACCAGGCAGCTCTCAGGCCAGGGTATAAGATTGCCCTTTCAGAAAACATTTTGCTTCACACTTGTGGGCTCATGATAGCCTTGTAATTGGCTAGGTTAAAACAATGATTCACCCCTGTCCTTCCTTCGTGCATGGTAACTTTTGATCTGTGAAGCACCGCTTTGATCTTTATGACTTGCTTGATCTAATCATTTATATGGGCCAGACCAATACTTGCATTTCCATTCAAAGCTTTGCATGTCCTGCACAAATGTTAAACAACATATGCCTCGACGACTTAACGTCAAAAACCAGGGCGGGTGACAATCCCAATATATTCAAGGATGAGTCACAATATACTGGCGACTTAAAGTCAAAACCAGGGCGGGTTGTAACCCGAAATAGTCAATCATAACTATCATAACCCGGAACCAGGCGACTCAGAGATCTTAAAACCAAAACTTGAAAACATAAAAGCATCTGAAAATCTAAACAGAAAATATGCAAATCTCAAAATTCACTAGGCCAGCCTTTAAGGCATGACCGAAAAAGGTGGCTTACAAGCCTCATATTTGCTTTCAAGGCCGCAATAGCCATTTCGCGCTCAGGCCATATGATTGCTTTCAAGGCCGCAATAGCCATTTGGCGCTCAGGCCACATGATTGCTTTCAAGGCCGCAACAGCCGTTTGGCGCTCAGGCCACATGATTGCTTTCAAGGCACAACAGCCGTGGTTTTACCTAGCTCACTGTAAGCCGGCTATCACATGACACAAGCCGCCATTTTAACCTTAACTAGTTCAGGGTCTTTAAAAAGATTGACTGTTAAGAGTTCGGCGCGTCACCTGGTAGAGTAGCCAGTTGCAAACAGGCAGGAAAAACCTTATAAAAAGAGGCACTCAAGCCGGTCAAGGGGGTATGAAAGCTAAACCCAGTGGTTGGAAGCCCCCAAGTGACCTTATGATCAATCAGTAAAGGCTCAGATACTCATAAATGAAACGACAGAGGCCCCGTAATTCGGGGATGCCGGCTTTATTATAGTGATCATAAAAAGTTATATACATTGACAAAAGTATGTACAAAGACAAGAGTCGGCGGCTCATGTGTAGTAAGGCCGAAGATGTGCAATATTCCACGGACGGCGGGTCTCCTCCTCCGACTTGCGAGAATCCTTGTGCTCACGCACATCAATGAGGTAATACAACCCATTGTTCAGGTTCTTACTGACCATGAAGGGTCCTTCCCAAGGTGGGGATAACTTGTGCATATCTGTTTGATCTTGGATTAGCTGGAGTACCAAGTCGCCTTCTTGAAACGCCCGGGTCTTAACTCTGCGGCTATGATAGCGGCGCAGATCTTGTTGATATATCACTGAACGAGCCGCCGCCAGGTCACGCTCCTCATCCAAAGCATCAAGTGTGTTTTGATGTGCTATTTCATTATCAGCTTCAACATAAGCCGCCACACGAGGCGAGTCATGACGGATATCACTTGGAAGAACCGCCTCTGCCCCATAAACCATGAAGAAAGGCGTATAGCCTGTTGACCTGTTGGGGGTGGTATTGATACTCCAGAGTACTGAAGGAAACTCCTCAACCCAACAACCCGGCGTTCGCTTCAAAGGAACCATAAGCCGGGGTTTTATGCCTCTTAAAATTTCTTGGTTAGCCCTCTCAGCTTGACCGTTAGATTGCGGATGAGCCACAGAAGAGACATCAAGATGAATATGCTCTCGCTGACAGAATTCCTTCATAGCACCCTTAGACAGACTAGTGCCATTATCAGTTATGATACTATGAGGGTAACCAAAACGAAAGATCAATTTTTAACAAACTGAACTGCCGTTGCCGCATCACACTTGCTGACCGGCTCTGCTTCAACCCACTTAGTAAATTTGTCAACCACCACCAAGAGGTGTTTTTTTTATCCTTACACCTCTTGAAAGGTCCAACCATATCAAGCCCCCAGACTGTAAATGGCCAAGTAATTGGAATCATCCTCAACTCTTGAGCCAGCACATGAACCCGTCGAGAAAATTTCTGACATCCATCACACTTACTGACGATATCCTCTGCATCAGCATGAGCCGTCAACCAATAAAATCCATGACGAAAAGCTTTAGGCACTAGAGACTTAGAGCCGGCATGATGACCACAATCACCTTCATGGATCTCTCTTAAATCTAGCCCTCTTCGGGAGAAACACAACGCTGGAACACGCTTGTTACGCTGCATCGGTGTAACTCGCCATTGACAATAGTCATAGACTTAGACCGCCTGGTTATCTGAGTCGCCAAAATACCTGACCCGGCTTAAATTCATCTATTTGGCCATGGAGCAAAGCCTCATATTCTGCTGCGTTGTTAGTACAAGGAAACATCAACCTTAAAACGTAGCAAAATTTGTCACCTCGCGGGGAAGTCAAAATAACTCCAGCCCCGAGCCTTCTAATTGCTTGGACCCATCGAAGTGAATAGTCCAATATGTGTTATTAGGCTTCTCCTGACGCGTTGATACGTCTCCGTCGTATCTACTTTTCCTAATGCTTTTCCTCTTATTTAGGACTCTAATTTGCATGATTTGAATGAAACTAACCCGAACTGACGCTGTTTTCAGCAGAACTACCATGGTGTGGTTTTTGTGCAGAAATAAAAGTTCTCGGATTGGAACTAAATTTTGCGAGGATTTTTTATACAATAAAAGAGAATTTCTGGAGCCAAGAATCTCCGAAGGGGGGCACCTGGGTGGGCACAACCCACCAGGGCGCGCCCCCTCCTGGCGCGCCCAGGTGGGTTGTCCCCACCTGGTGGCCCCGCAGACCTCAATCCTGATACTATAAAATCACATTTTCGGAGAAAAAATCAAGGAGGAAGAATTATCGTGTTTCACAAGACAGAGCCGCCGCCACCTCCTGTTTTTTATCGGGAGGCCAGATCTGGAGTCCGTTTGGGGCTCCGGAGAGGGGGATCTTCGATCTTCGTCATCACCAACCATTCTCCATTGCCAATTCCATGATGCTCCCCACCGGGAGTGAGTAATTCCTTCGTAGGCTTACTGGTCGGTGAGGAGTTGGATGATATTCATCATGTAATCGAGTTAGTTTTGTTAGGGCTTGATCCCTAGTATCCATTATGTTCTGAGATTAATATTGCTATGACTTTGCCATGCTTAATGCTTGTCACTTTGGACCCGGGTGCCATGATTTCAGATCTGAACCGTTAATGTTATCACCATTATATCTATGTTCTAGATCTGATCTTGCTAGTTATAGTCACCTATTACGTGTTATGATCCGCAAACCCCGGAGTGACAGAAGTCGGGATACTTTTCGGTGATGACCGTAGTTTGAGGAGTTCATGTATTCACTATGTGCTAATGCTTTGTTCCGGTTCTCTATTAAAAGGAGGCCTTAATATCCCTTAGTTTCTAATAGGACCCCGCTGCCACAGGCCCCCCCCCCCCCCCCCCCCCCCCCCCCCCCCCCCCCCCCCCCCCCCCCCCCCCCCCCCCCCCCCCCCCCCCCCCCCCCCCCCCCCCCCCCCCCCCCCCCCCCCCCCCCCCCCCCCCCCCCCCCCCCCCCCCCCCCCCCCCCCCCCCCCCCCCCCCCCCCCCCCCCCCCCCCCCCCCCCCCCCCCCCCCCCCCCCCCCCCCCCCCCCCCCCCCCCCCCCCCCCCCCCCCCCCCCCCCCCCCCCCCCCCCCCCCCCCCCCCCCCCCCCCCCCCCCCCCCCCCCCCCCCCCCCCCCCCCCCCCCCCCCCCCCCCCCCCCCCCCCCCCCCCCCCCCCCCCCCCCCCCCCCCCCCCCCCCCCCCCCCCCCCCCCCCCCCCCCCCCCCCCCCCCCCCCCCCCCCCCCCCCCCCCCCCCCCCCCCCCCCCCCCCCCCCCCCCCCCCCCCCCCCCCCCCCCCCCCCCCCCCCCCCCCCCCCCCCCCCCCCCCCCCCCCCCCCCCCCCCCCCCCCCCCCCCCCCCCCCCCCCCCCCCCCCCCCCCCCCCCCCCCCCCCCCCCCCCCCCCCCCCCCCCCCCCCCCCCCCCCCCCCCCCCCCCCCCCCCCCCCCCCCCCCCCCCCCCCCCCCCCCCCCCCCCCCCCCCCCCCCCCCCCCCCCCCCCCCCCCCCCCCCCCCCCCCCCCCCCCCCCCCCCCCCCCCCCCCCCCCCCCCCCCCCCCCCCCCCCCCCCCCCCCCCCCCCCCCCCCCCCCCCCCCCCCCCCCCCCCCCCCCCCCCCCCCCCCCCCCCCCCCCCCCCCCCCCCCCCCCCCCCCCCCCCCCCCCCCCCCCCCCCCCCCCCCCCCCCCCCCCGCAATAAAAAAAGACCCAAAAATAAAAGTTCTCAGAATGATTTGAAAATTTAATACATTTTTTTTTGAATATTTCTAAATTTTTGATGCAAATAACATCAGAGGGGGGTGCATCAGGTGGGCACAACCCACCTGGATGCACCAGCACCCCCAAGCGCGCCCTGGTGGGTTTGTGGTCCCCGCGTGGGCCCCGTCACTTATCTCTTTAGCCCATGTCACCACCTACCTTCAGAAAAATTCACCATTGCTCTCTCTCTTGTGTTCTGGCTCTCAAACCCGCGGATTTTGATCTCTTTGCTCGAAGCTCCATTTCCGAAACTGTTTTGGGGGATTGCTACTTGGTATGTGACTCCTCCATTGGTCCAATTAGTTTTTGCTTTAGTGGTTTATATTTTGAATAATTAGTTACTAGTGCCATACCGCCCTAGGTTATGTCTGTTATATGATGAATATCATCCAGTGAATTCATCGATCCAATGCCTACGAATTTCTCTCATATTGTTCCTGCTAAGTTACTACTACTATTGTTACTGTTACACTTGCTACAAAATCATTGCTATCACTGTTACTGTTACTATTGCTGTTGCTACTACTATCAAAAGTATCATACTACTTTGCTACTGATCACTTTGCTGCAGATAATTAATCTCCAGGCGTGGTTGAATTAACAACTCAGCTGCTAATACTTGCAAATATTCTTTGGCTCCCCTTGTGTCAAATCAATAAATTTGGGTTGAATACTCTATCCTCAAAAACTGTTGCGATCCCCTATACTTGTGTGTTATCAAAACCTTTTTCTGGCGCCATTGCCGGGGAGCATATCTATATTTGTTGAGTCACTTGGGATTATTATCAAATTATCACTATGAAGAATCTGAAGGATGCTAAGACTAAGATTTTTCCCTCTAAGACGATGGGAGGTAAGGAACTGCCATCTAGCTCTGCACTTGTTTCACCTTCTGTTATAAGTAGACTTGCAACACCACCACATGCTATTAATCCTGATATGTCGCAAGTTATTGATGATGCTACTTCTGCTATGAATGATACTCATGATGATGCTAGTACCTTGTTTGATGATAATGTTCCACTAGGTGAATTTCTTGATGAACAACTTGCTAGAACTAAAGCTTTTGAGAATGCTGAAACTGATGAAATTATTGAAACTGATGAAGAGCTTGAAACTGAAAATCTTGAAACACCTATTAGATCTTGTTCTCCTAGATATGAATTGCCTAAGATACCGGAAGGATATGTTATGGATGAGGAGACAACTAGAGACTTTCTTGCTTGCAATGATAGGGATGATCTTAACAAATTATTATGCAAACTGAAAGAAAAATCTTTGAATGCTAGAATGAAATGTAATCCTAAGTTTGCTAATTCACCTATCTTTGTTGATGATAAGGATTATGAATTCTCTGTCGACCCAGAGTTGATTACTTTGGTTGAATGTGATCCTTTCCATGGTTATGAAACTGAAACTGTTGTGGCACACCTTACTAAGTTGAATGACATAGCCACCCTTTTTGCTCATGATAAGCAAATTCGCTATTTTTATATTCTCAAATTATTTCCATTCTCATTAAAGGGTGATGCTAAGACTTGGTATAATACTCTTGCTCCTGGTTGTGTGCGTAGTCCCCAGGATATGATTTACTACTTCTCCAAAAAATATTTTCCTGCTCATAAGAAACAAGCTGCCTTACAGGAAATATTTAACTTTGTGCAAATTTAAGAAGAGAGTCTCCCACAAGCTTGAGGGAGGCTTCTCCAATTGCTTAATACTTTGCCTGATCATCCACTTAAGAAAAATGAAATACTTGATATCTTCTATAATGGACTAACCGATGCTTCTAGGGACTTCCTAGATAGTTGTGCTGGTTGTGTTTTCAGGAAACAAACTGTTGAACAAGCTGAAGAATTATTGAATAATATATTGAAAAATTATGATGATTGGACTCTTCCTGAACCACTGCCTAAACCTACTCCGAAGAAGAGGAGTATCCTATATCTCAGTCCCGAAGATATGCAAGAGGCAAAGAAATCTATGAAGGAAAAAGGTATTAAAGCTGAGGATGTCAAAAATTTACCTCCTATTGAAGAAATACATGGGCTTGACCCCCCCCCCCCCCCCCCCCCCCCCCCCCCCCCCCCCCCCCCCCCCCCCCCCCCCCCCCCCCCCCCCCCCCCCCCCCCCCCCCCCCCCCCCCCCCCCCCCCCCCCCCCCCCCCCCCCCCCCCCCCCCCCCCCCCCCCCCCCCCCCCCCCCCCCCCCCCCCCCCCCCCCCCCCCCCCCCCCCCCCCCCCCCCCCCCCCCCCCCCCCCCCCCCCCCCCCCCCCCCCCCCCCCCCCCCCCCCCCCCCCCCCCCCCCCCCCCCCCCCCCCCCCCCCCCCCCCCCCCCCCCCCCCCCCCCCCCCCCCCCCCCCCCCCCCCCCCCCCCCCCCCCCCCCCCCCCCCCCCCCCCCCCCCCCCCCCCCCCCCCCCCCCCCCCCCCCCCCCCCCCCCCCCCCCCCCCCCCCCCCCCCCCCCCCCCCCCCCCCCCCCCCCCCCCCCCCCCCCCCCCCCCCCCCCCCCCCCCCCCCCCCCCCCCCCCCCCCCCCCCCCCCCCCCCCCCCCCCCCCCCCCCCCCCCCCCCCCCCCCCCCCCCCCCCCCCCCCCCCCCCCCCCCCCCCCCCCCCCCCCCCCCCCCCCCCCCCCCCCCCCCCCCCCCCCCCCCCCCCCCCCCCCCCCCCCCCCCCCCCCCCCCCCCCCCCCCCCCCCCCCCCCCCCCCCCCCCCCCCCCCCCCCCCCCCCCCCCCCCCCCCCCCCCCCCCCCCCCCCCCCCCCCCCCCCCCCCCCCCCCCCCCCCCCCCCCCCCCCCCCCCCCCCCCCCCCCCCCCCCCCCCCCCCCCCCCCCCCCCCCCCCCCCCCCCCCCCCCCCCCCCCCCCCCCCCCCCCCCCCCCCCCCCCCCCCCCCCCCCCCCCCCCCCCCCCCCCCCCCCCCCCCCCCCCCCCCCCCCCCCCCCCCCCCCCCCCCCCCCCCCCCCCCCCCCCCCCCCCCCCCCCCCCCCCCCCCCCCCCCCCCCCCCCCCCCCCCCCCCCCCCCCCCCCCCCCCCCCCCCCCCCCCCCCCCCCCCCCCCCCCCCCCCCCCCCCCCCCCCCCCCCCCCCCCCCCCCCCCCCCCCCCCCCCCCCCCCCCCCCCCCCCCCCCCCCCCCCCCCCCCCCCCCCCCCCCCCCCCCCCCCCCCCCCCCCCCCCCCCCCCCCCCCCCCCCCCCCCCCCCCCCCCCCCCCCCCCCCCCCCCCCCCCCCCCCCCCCCCCCCCCCCCCCCCCCCCCCCCCCCCCCCCCCCCCCCCCCCCCCCCCCCCCCCCCCCCCCCCCCCCCCCCCCCCCCCCCCCCCCCCCCCCCCCCCCCCCCCCCCCCCCCCCCCCCCCCCCCCCCCCCCCCCCCCCCCCCCCCCCCCCCCCCCCCCCCCCCCCCCCCCCCCCCCCCCCCCCCCCCCCCCCCCCCCCCCCCCCCCCCCCCCCCCCCCCCCCCCCCCCCCCCCCCCCCCCCCCCCCCCCCCCCCCCCCCCCCCCCCCCCATATTTTGAATAATTAGTTACTCTTGGTGCTGCTGTAGATGAGCTTGCATGTTGAATTCTTAGAGTTCTAAGTAGTTTGAATGCTTGATATGGCCTCTATGCATCCCTATGAGTAGTGATATCAATCTTGTGAACTTTTGTTGACAAAAATTTTGTGACCTAATATTTTCAGAAAGTTGTACGCAAATATGATAAACCTCTTTGGAAGGAGTTCTTCGAGGAGGAGGTCCTCGGAGGCATCTTCTAGTAGCAGCTCCGTTCGTCGGTCTTATGTTGAACCAAGTGAAAATTCCATACGAGATGCCGCCACCAAATCATGTTTATGGCCATGCAACGATTTTATGGTGCGTGTAGGTATTAAAGAAGAATTTGAGCAATATGTTCGCAATGCCGAGCTTGGTCCCTACATTGCAGATAAGTGCAACCAACACCTCAGCCTCACTGAATCATTTACTAAAGGATTTAAATTCCATCCTCGTGAGTCTAGAGTGTCGTTTAAACTGTACGACTATCCTTTCACTCTACCCTTAGAGACATTTTCTAACTACTGCTGAATTCCATTTTGGGGTTCGTTGGACGAACCACCTGTAACATCCCCAGCATCATGCCACAGTAATCTCCCGCTAATTATGCCAAGTCATCATCATTAAACCCTAATAAAAATAATTAAGGAATAATCCAAACTCAGATTCAAATTCCAAACTCAAGTCAAATAATTATTTCTTCCAACTGCAAAACGAAATAGTTCACCAAATTACAAATATTCCTAAGGCAATTATAAAATTGAAACCAATATTTTTGGAGATACCAAATTGCCCCTGGAAATTCATAACAGCACTACTTCAGCATTTTAAAATGCTATCTCATTTATGGAAAATCCAGACAGATTCCAAAAATTCTCAAACTTGTTGTGGCACTGTCTAAAATCACTATGGTTTTATTGGGACCCTTTCCATATTTTTCCTAAGTGCATAGGATGCCCAAATAAATCCCTTTCTCTCTCTGCTATTAAAATAAAAGAAAAGCAGTAATAGAAATAAAAGGAACAGGCCAGGAGGCCACTTACCTGTCGAGGCCCAGCGCCGGCCCAGCCCACTCCCCGACTCGTCTCCCTCCTCCGTCGTCGTGTCGACGCCGTAGCCGCCACGATCGCGACTGCCGCACGCGTCGTCGATCCAACGCCCTCCCCGATGGATAAGGTCACCTTCGGCCATCTCTCTCTCCTCTGAAACCCTAGCGTCACTCAGATCCCCCTCTCGCTCGCCCCTTCTTCTTCCTCTCGTGTGGCCGAGCGCACCCGCCGCCGTGCCTCGTCGTTGCCATGTCCAACGACCACCCCGAGCCACGGGAAGGCGTCCCGGAGTCCCAGCACCCTCGACTACGTTGCCTACGCGCAACCATTGGAGCCGGTGCCCGCTGCAACGGCCGCCTCCTCTTCGTCTTCAACCTCGAGCAGTGGGGATCGCCGCCGCCGATTCGCCGCCGTTCTGCGTTCCCGTGCACCCGAGGGGCCTTCTTGCGCCCGCAAGGTGAGCCTCGCCCCTCCCTTCCCCGTCCGTGCTTTCCGTTCCGCGCCCGTAGCCAGCTACCGGAGATGCCCCGCCATTGCTGAGCTCTGGCTCCGCCGGCGAGCTCACCGTCGCCGCCCTTTTGCTCCCCACGCCGCGTTAGTTGCACCAGCGAGCTTCCGGAGGTCCCGCGCATCGCGTGCGAGCTCCAGTTCGACTCGGGCGAGCTCATAAGCTCGGACCCGAGCACGGCCGTCTTTGTCCACCGCGGGAATGGTCACCGCCGCCACCACTGTCCACCTCCGGCCATGTTCTGGGCATGTACAAGCTCGCGGCGCTGCGGCCGATCGAACGGTGTCGTCGGCACATGTTTTGGTGCCCTCTGGACGGATCCCACCTCCAGCCCGAGCCCTCCGCCGCGAAATGGCTCGCCGGAGCCTCGCCGCCGGCCGCTCCGACGTGGCACTGCCTGGGCCACCCCCAGGGCCACTGACTGGTGGGCCCTGGGGCCCCAACTGGCCTCTTTGACCGAAGTCAACTGCGCTGACGTGGCGCTACAGCCACTGACCAGTGGGCCCGTTCCACTTAATTAGTTTAATTAATCTGATTTTAATTAAAACCTAAACTAATTAGCTAATTAGTCTCCGACAGTAGGGCCCCACCTCACTAATTAACCCTATCCAAATTAATCTAATACTTAATCAGCCCTGAGTCACTGACCAGTGGGTCCCACTGGACCCACAGGTCAGATTTGACTCCAGTCAACCGCACTGTTGACTGCTGACATCACCTCTGCATCATGCTGACATCATCAGGATAATGTTGATTTTATTAAATAAAAATAATTCCAGAAAATAATAAAATCTTTAGAAAATTCATAGAAAATAAACCGTAGCTCGGATCAAAAAACTTAAAACATGAAAGTTGCTCAGAATTTCGAGATGAATCCGAAAACGCTCTCCGTTTATCTGTCACATGCCTCTAACTACCTGAACATGGAACCATTCCCTCCGGTTCGTCTGTCTGACAGACATCCGGAACCGGGAAAACTTTCCCGGTAAACTCCCACTCCGTCCGTAGCACTTAGCATAGCACTAGGACACCCCTGCACTGTGTATTACCGTGCCTTGCTATGTGATTGTTATTGTTGTCGTGTATTTATATTGTTTCTTCTCCCCGTCTTCTCCCCGATAGACTGCGAGAGCGCTGATGATCCGGTGGATGACTACCTCACCGTAGAAGATCCACTTTTGTCTGCAGAGCAACCAGGCAAGCCCCCCCCTTGATCATCTCGATATCACCCATTCTAATATCTCATGCTTGCATTAGAATTTGGCTACTGTTACTGTTTTACCTATTTCTGCTGCATAGCCTGTTTATTGTAACCTGCTGTTGATACCTGCCTGTTTATCCTAAACTGTTTAGTATAGACTGGGTAGAGCCCCATTAGTGACCCCCACTTTATCCCGACTGCTCCGCTGGAGTTTCAGAAGACCCGACCAACGGGATCGAAGACCAGACCCCGCACCACACCTCACTTCCCCCTTAAGTTGCTCGACACTACTGGGTTACTATCGAGTGCCGAGGGTGGTACCTCGTTAGCACTTCTGATGATAACCTTGTAGGTTAGTTTCTCGGTCATGGTAAGCGAGGGTGATTCCTCCTACACCACCCCCGATACCGACGCCGTCGTGCAACACCTCAAGTGTGGACCTCGAGGGTGATTCCTCCTTCGTTCACCTTGACGACAACATCGAGCGGGAATTCCATCGACGGTGATTCCTCAGGATTCCCCTTGATATGGTAGCCTCACGGATGCCTTACATAACTGATGATACTGATACTTGAGAAGGCGGGTCGACCCTGAGGGGTACCCGCGAGTGATGGATAGTTACCCGTGAGTTATTTCACGAGGCGCGGTCGGGCATTCTTAGCCCTTGCAGCAAGTCCTCGAGACGGGGCGACGGGGTCACATCTTTCGTGAGTCTCTGCTCGTTACCGCAAGCCCCTAGTCCATTAACGATTTGGATATATAATCCGAGCCGGCCTCTGGCCCGATAGCACTAACCATCACGTGGGCATAGTATGGGCGTTCTGCGTCGTATACATCAGCTGAAGCTTAATGGACATCAGCGACTGAGCGGCGCGCGCCGGGTTGGACCGCGTAACGCAACCGCCTTGACAGTGCAGGTTGCTAGGTCTGCTCACCGGCCGCCCACGCAACGTGCAGGAGATCCCGGGGCGATGGCCCAAGACCCCTGGGGCATAGGTTAGTCCGGAGTGCTGACCTCTCTGTTAGGTTTTTGGTCGGGTTGCAGCGAATTGTTTAGCCGAGGATGGGCATGACCCAGGAAAGTGTGTCCGACCGGAGTTAAGCGAGCGTGGTGGGTAAGTTGGTGCACCCCTGCAGGGAAGAAACATCTATCGATAGCCTGTCCTACGGTAACGGACACTCGGAGTTGTATCCCGATCGATACAACTAGAATTGAGATGATACCTGGATATGTGGCTCCGGGATCACTTTCTCGCAGGGAGTCGAGGAAGGATCTCTGGGCGAGACTGTTACTTGATACTGCTACTGCTACTTTACTTATGTTATCCTGTACCCCTCTATTGCTGCAAGACGATGAAGCTGATGAAGTGCTAGTCTTTGATAGGACTAGGCCTTCTCTCTATTCTGGCATTTCTGCAGCCCAGTCCACATATACAGCCTCCTTTTGAAAATGTTGCATATGTAGTGTAGATCCTTGGCTTGCTGAGTACTTCGGATGAGTACTCACGGTTGCTTTATTTTCTTTTTTCCCCCATATCCATTTGATGCAACCAGATGGCGGAGCCCCTGAGACCGTCGCCCCTGTCGACGACTTCAGCTACCACTACTACCCCGAGGGTGGCTACTACTTCGAGCTGGCCGACGACCAGGAGTAGGTTCGGAGGGTCCCAGGCAGGAGGCCTGTGCCTTTCGATCGTAGCTTTTATTTTGCCCCGCCTCTGTGAAGGCTTATCTTCTCTTTGTAATATCTGTACTCAGATATCTAACGCTTCCGCTGATGCTTGTTGTCATCAAGCTTATGTATTCGAGCCCTCGAGGCCCTGGCTTGTAATAAATGCTTGTATGACTTTATTTATGTTTTAGAATTGTGTTGTGATATCTTCAAGTGAGTCCTTAGGCTTGATCATGTGCATTTGCGTGTATGGTTAGTGCACGATTAAGCCGAGGGCGTCACGCCACCAAGATCTGAGTATGAGATATTCTTGACTAGCCTTTGCTATGGTGAGACTAGAGGAGTGACGCAGGGTAGAATAAAGAGCATTCATTTTCCCTCAATTCAATACTTTGCACTATTGAATGGAAAATGCATTGTAGGCAAACAAGATTGTAGCACACTTTGTGCTCCTGACTTGAGGCTCATATGCACCGCTCTCACCGGTGACAAAAGTTATAACCTTGGAGCGATTGTTGCACACAGGTTGCAACACAACGCTGGTAGTGGATATTTTTATGGTGGAATTTATGCCACACGTTTAGCAAGGGAGCTGGGTGTTTCACCTTGGCCTTATGACCCCATCCTACCCACACAGTACTTGGACTTTGATGCTATGAAACATCATAAGATCCTTAGTGGTGAAGCCCATAATTTTACATATAACCTGTTGTTTAATAAAAAGTCCTTTGTGGACACCTTTTTGCCTGCGCCTGCTCTCTTTGATGTTCACAACAAGGGAAGATATTATGTTCTTGAGAGCGAGGCCCGAGCGCATAATGCGGAGGTTGTGGCTGCGCGGCGGGCTGAGACGTCTGCACCTAGAGCCTCCGTGAGGTATCACTCCGACCACTATGCAGGCTACCGACGGTGATGTCCAAGCTAGGCCAAAAGCCTAAGCTTGGGGGAGTACGTATTTCCACCGACATTACATTCATTGTTCACACATCTCATTCTAGTTGTCAGTGCTCATACTTTTTCATTGCATTATCCATGCTAGACTTATTTTCTCGCTTTCTTCTTGTGTGTTTGAAAAACTTTTAGAAATTCCAAAAAAATATTTTTCTTGTTTCTTTTCGGTTTTTCTTTCTAGCGCAGTTAGTTGTAGTATTAAAAAGAAAACCCAAAAAGATTACCTTGTTCCTCTTTTGCTTGTTGGGAGCTCTCTCGTGTAAATAGTTTTTCTCATTTTTGTTTTTCTTTCTTTAATTTGCTTTCTTCCAGAAAAACCAAAAACTCCAAAAACATTTCATTGTGTTTCTCTGAAATTCTTTTCTTTTCATTGAGTCATACCGAGGAGAAGACCACAATGAAAATGTTGAGTAGCTCTCATATGCATTATTGTTGATCTAACAAAGAGCCCAAATTACCTTGTCTTCTCCTTTGAATAAAATGTTTGCAGATTCCAGCTTAGTCCACGGCACTCTTGCACTATTATTATTTTCATATCATTTGGTCGTGCAAGTGAAAGGCAATAATGACGATATTTGATGAACTGGCTGTGCCAGGGAGAAACGGGTATGAACTTGATACGTCTCCAATGTATCTATAATTTTTGATTGTTCCATGCTATTATATTATCTGTTTTGGATGTTTTATATGCATTAATATGCTATTTTATATTATTTTTGGGACTAACCTATTAACCTAGAGCCCAGTGCCAGTTTCTGTTTTTTCCTTGTTTTAGAGTTTCGCAGAAAAGGAATACCAAACGGAGTCCAAACGGAATGAAACCTTCGCGATGATTTTTCTTGGACCAGAAGACAAACAGGAGACTTGGAGATGAAGTCGGAGGACCCACGAGGCGGCCACAAGGACGGAGGGCGCGCTGAGGGGGGTAGGGCGCGCCCCCACCCTTGTGGGCCCCTCGTGCACCTCCTGACCTAATTCTTTCACCTATATATTCCCAAATATCCCCAAACCACCAGAGGCATCCACAAAAACACTTTTCCACCGCTGCAACCTTCTGTACCCGTGAGATCCCATCTAGGGACCTTTTCCGGCACCCTGCCGGAGGGGGATTTGATCACGGAGGGCTTCTACATCAACACCATTGCCCTTTCGATGAAGCGTGAGTAGTTTACCACAGACCTACGGGTCCATAGCTAGTAGCTAGATGGCTTCTTCTCTCTCTTTGATTCTCAATACCATGTTCTCTTTGATGTTCTTGGAGATCTATTTGATGTAATACTTTTTTGCGGTGTGTTTGCCGAGATCCGATGAATTGTGGATTTATGATTAGCTTATCTATGAATATTATTTGAATCTTCTCTGAATTCTTTTATTCATGATTTGATATCTTTGTAATTCTCTTCGAACTATCGGTTTGGTTTGGCCAACTAGATTGGTTTTTCTTGCAATGGGAGAAGTGCTTAGCTTTGGGTTCAATCTTGCGGTGTTCTTTCCCAGTGACAGCAGGGGCAGCAAGGCACGTATTGTATTGTTGCCATCGAGGATAAAAATATGGGGTTTTCATCATATTGCTTGAGTTAATTCCTCTATATCATGTCATCTTACTTAATGCGTTACTCCATTCTTTATGAACTTAATACTCTAGATGCATGCTGGATAGCGGTCGATGTGTGGAGTAATAGTAGTAGCTGCAGAATCGTTTCGGTCTACTTGACACGGACGTGATGCCTATATTCATGATCATTGCCTTAGATATCGTCATAACTTTGCGCTTTTCTATCAATTGCTCGGCAGTAATTTGTTCACCCACCGTATTATTTTCTATCTTGAGAGAAGCCTCTAGTGAAACCTATGGCCCCCGGGTCTATTTTCCATCATATAAGTTTCTGATCTTCTATTTTCCATCATATAAGTTTTCGATCTACTATTTTGCAATCTTTTACTTTCCGATCTATAAACCAAAAATACCAAAAATATTTACTTTATCGTTTATCTATCTCTATCAGATCTCACTTTTGCAAGTAACCGTGAAGGGATTGACAACCCCGTTATCGCGTTGGGTGCAAGTTGTTTGATTGTTTGTGCAGGTATTCGGTGATTTGTGCGTTGTCTCCTACTGGATTGATACCTTGGTTCTCAAACTGAGGGAAATACTTATCTCTACTTTGCTGCATCACCTTTTCCTCTTCAAGGGAAAAACCAACGCAAGCTCAAGAAGTAGCAGGAAGAATTTCTGGCGCCGTTGCCGGAGAGATCTATGCCAAGTCAAGACATACCAAGTACCCATCATAAACTCTCATCTCTTGCATTACATTATTCGCCATTCGCCTCTCATTTTCCTCTCCCCCACTTCTAAAATGATTTTCGAAAAGATTTGCCTTTTTTATTCGCTCCTCCTTCGCTCCTCTTTCATTCGTCTTCCTTGTTTGCTTTTTGTGTGCTCGTGTGTTGGATTGCTTGCTTTGTCACTATGGCTCAACCAAAGAATTCTGATCCTCACTCTAGGAGGATGGAAGAAATTGAAAATAATGTTAGGAGTTTCATGTCTTTACAATTTGAGCATAATAGTTTCTTTAGAAACGAGCTTAAGGAGCAGAAAAGTTTTATGGAATTCATAAATAAAGAGCTCGGTGATATGTCTAAGGAATTTTATGGTTTGAAATCTCAGTTTGCTCATCTTGAAAATTTAGTAGACCAAATTTCTGATAAACAAGCTACCATAGTAAATAAGATGGCCGCTAAACCGGAGTCTTTAAATAAAGATGAAGATCTTAAAGTGATTGATGTGACTTCTATTGAATCTTTGTTTTCCAATATAAATATTGATAAAAGTGGGATTGAAGAGGTCAAAACTTTAAGTAGCAATGAACCCACTCTTTTGGATTTCAAGGAATTTAATTATGATAATTGTTCTTTAATAGATTGTATTTCCTTGTTGCAATCCATGTTGAATTCTCCTCATGCTTATAATCCAAACAAAGCTTTTACTAAACATATCGTTGATGCTATGATACAATCTTTTGAAGAAAAGCTTGAATTGGAAGTTTCTATCCCTAGAAAACTTTATGATGAGTGGGAACCTACTATTAAGATTAAAATTAAAGATTATGAGTGCCATGCTTTGTGTGATTTGGGTGCTAGCGTTTCCACGATTCCAAAAACTTTATGTGATGTGCCAGGTTTCCGTGAATTTGATGATTGTTCTTTAAACTTGCATCTTGCGGATTCCACTATTAAGAAACCTATGGGAAGGATTAATGATGTTCTTATTGTTGCAAATAGGAATTATGTGCCCATAGATTTCATTGTTCTTGATATAGATTGTAATCCTACATGTCCTATTATTCTTGGTAGACCTTCCCTTAGAATGATTGGTGCAATTATTGATATGAAAGAAGAAAACATTAGATTTCAATTTCTTGTAAGGAAGGGCATGGAACACTTTCCTAGACAGAAAATTAAATTGCCATATGAATCTATTATGAGAGCCACTTATGAATTGCATACCAAAGATGACAATATCTAGATCTATTCATGTTTTTATGCCTAGCTAAGGGCGTTAAACAATAGCGCTTGTTGGGAGGCAACCCAATTTTATTTTTGTTTTTTGTTTTTAGGTTCTGTTTTGCAATAAATAATTCATCTAGCCTCTGGTTAGATGTGGTTTGGTGTTTTAATTAGTGTTTGTGCCAAGTAAGACCTTTGGGATAGATTACAGTGATAGTTGATTTGATCTTACTAAAAAACAGAAACTTTTGCGTCCAGTCATAGAATTGTTTAAATTCACTGGAGCATGAAAATACCCTGAATTGTTTACACAGGATTGATATACAAATTGCCTATGTTGTCCTAATTTTTCAGAATTTTTGGAATTACAGAAGTATTATAACAATTCAGATCTTTGCGGACTGTCCTGTTTTTGATAGATTCTGTTTTCTTTGTGTTGTTTGCTTATTTTGATGAATCTACGGGTAGTATCGGGGGGTATGAACCATGGAAAAGTTGGAATACAGTAGATATCGCACCAATATAAATAATGAATGAGTTCACAACAGTACCAAAAGTGGTGATTTATTTTCTTATACTAACAGAGCTTATGAGATTTTCTGTTGAGTTTTGTGTTGTGAAGTTTTCAAGTTTTGGGTAAGGATTTGATGGACTATTGAATAAGGAGTGGCAAGAGCCTAAGCTTGGGGATGCCCAAGGCACCCCAAGGTAATATTCAAGGACAACCAAGAGCCTAAGCTTGGGGATGCCCCGGAAGGCATCCCCTCTTTCGTCTTCGTCTATCGGTAACTTTACTTGAGGCTATATTTTTATTCACCACATGATATGTGTTTTGCTTGGAGCGTCTTGTATGATTTGAGTCTTTGCTTTTTATTTTGCCACAATCATCCTTGCTGCACACACCTTTTGAGAGGGACATGCATGAATCGTGATTTATTAGAATACTCTATGTGCTTCACTTATATCTTTTGAGCTAGGCAATTTTGCTCTAGTGCTTCACTTATATCTTTTTAGAGCACGGCAGTGGTTTTATTTTATAAAAATTGATGAACTCTCTTGCTTCACTTATATTATTTTGAGAGTCTTTAAACAGCATGGTAATTTGCTTTGGTTATAAATTTAGTCCTAATATGATAGGCATCCAAGAGGGATATAATAAAAACTTTCATATAAAGTGCATTGAATACTATGAGAAGTGTGATTCCTTATGATTGTTTTGAGATATAAAGATGGTGATACTAGAGTCATGCTAGTGAGTAATTATGAATTTGAGAAATACTTGTGTTAAAGTTTGTGACTCCCGTACCATGCACGTATGGTGAACCGTTACTTATGATTGTTTTGAGATATGAAGATGGTGATATTGGAGTCATGCTACTGAGTAGTTGTGAATTTGAGAAATACTTGTGTTGAAGTTTGTGAGTCCCGTAGCATGCACGTATGGTGAACCGTTATGTGATGAAGTCGGAGCATGCTTTATTTATTGATTGTCTTCCTTATGAGTGGCGGTCGGGGACGAGCAATGGTCTTTTCCTACCAATCTATCCCCCTAGGAGCATGTGTGTAGTACTTTGTTTCGATGACTAATAGATTTTTGCAATAAGTATGTGAGATCTTTATGACTAATGTTGAGTCCATGGATTATACGCACTCTCACCTTTTCGCCATTGCTAGCCTCTCTTGTACCGCGCAACTTCCATCGGTACCATAAACCCACCATATACCTATTATGGCATTTCCATAGACATTCCGAGATATATTGCCATGCTCATTTCCACCGTTCCGTTTATATGAAATGCTCCATTATTGTCATATTGCTATGCATGATCATGTAGTTGACATTGTATTTGTGGCAAAGCCACCGTTCATAATTCTTTCATACATGTCACTCTTGATTCATTGCA